>ML400848.1:4021-69209 GCA_005239525.1 Nicotiana knightiana
AGAAAATCACTCAAAGTTTCATCATCGTCGATGTTAAACTCCGAGTAAAAAGCAACCCCTTGCGGAGTGACGGAATACGGATATCGTCCGGTTACTTTAAGTAACACTGAACGTTTGCTCACACTCATTTTTTTGCATAACAACGATATCAATTTATCGTACTCTATGGTTAGTGGCAATTTAACATGACACTGAGCATGTACATTGTAGCCCACAGAGTTATTCTCCATCACAACCTCACCCCCCAATATAATGAAACTCTTATTCTACGCTCTTCAGACATAATGAAAAAATGCTTGAGAATTTTAACAACAATAAACGTTTGATCATGAGTTGAAATTTTTTTGTGATTGAATGAAAAGCAATTCTAACCGCTTTATATAGAATGGCTGGCCGGAGAATTTTTTTTAAAAATTGTATAGCGCCAAAGCAGTAAGCACTATACGCATTTTGAATTATTGGTGGGCCCAGGAAGCAGGTATAGTGCCACAGTACATGTCGCTATACAGAAAAGATGTATAACGCCGGGCACTATGGCTTTATACCCTGTCAGAAATTTCCGTATGTATAAACGCCACACTATGTGGCGCTATACACTAACGGCACAGTTACCATTAGTGTATAGCGCCACATAGTGTGACATTATACATAGTTCGGTCCTATCTTTTTTTTTTTTGACTTACTTTATTCTATTTGCCTAATTTTAGCCTAAGGGTTCCAGACTCGTGAGAAAAACGTGAAGGGGTGGGTGGAAAAAGGATTTGTTTTCTGTTAGGTACATTTTTGTTTTCTGGGAAAGTGGAGCTTATAATGGCATGGTTTTTTGTTGTATTTTTGCAGTAATAGAAGAGAGAGGAAACGGTCCTCACTTTTTCGAATGACGATGTTTTCCGTTATGCACACGTGCATCTCAATTTTGGCCTTGCACGTGTGTCATGTATCGACAAATTTGTGTCAGTTGTAACTTTATTGGGGGTTGAATGGCACAAACCTTTTTGAAAGAGATTTTCGAGAAAAATGAGAATTTCGTTTCTTTTGTTTCGTCCATTTTTGTGAATTTTTTTTAGTAAAAGTACCCAATACATTTTTCTCCTAAAACATAACTATTTACTCTTAATTAGTAAAAGAACATATATATATATATATATATGATATATATATATATTCGATCGAGGTTGGGGACGGTGATTGCTATTTAGCTGCCTGCTTATCTTTGATGCTCGACTTTTCTGAGGTCGAGGGTGCTGGTATCGGCGTCACGTCGTCGACTGCAAACATCTCCTTTGCAGTGTGATGTTCCCCATAAATTGTTTTCACCCCATCCACTGTTGGGAACTTCATCATCTAGTGAAGGGTCGATGATACTGCCCTCATGTTAGAGATCCATGGCTTTCCGAGCAGTGAATTGTACCTCATGTCACCTTCGATGACATGAAATTTTATGTCTTGGATGGTCTCGACTACGTTTACCGGTAGGATTATTTCTCCCTTTGTTGTTTCACTAGCCATGTTGAAGCCGTTTAAGACTCGAGATGCAGGTACAATTTGATCTAGCCGACCAAGCTGCTCTATGAACCTCGATCTGATTATGTTTGCCAAGCTATGTGGATCCACAAGAACACGTTTAACTTGAATTTTATTTAGCAAATAGAAATTACCAGGGCGTCGTTGTGCGGCTAAGAGAGGCCTTCTGTTTCCTTATCGTTGAATGTAAGGGTGCCTTCGGGCATGTAATCTCGGGTCCGTTTTTCCCTTGTAATCGATACTTTGGTGCGTTTGAACCGATGATCATGTGGATAACATGCTGAGGTTCTTCTTGTTCATTCTTTCTATTGGCGTCTCTCTCCCTGAAGTGATTTTTGACTCTGTCACTAAGGAACTCTCTTCGTTAAACAATCGGGCTACCTCCTCTCTCAACTGTCTGCAGTCTTCGGTCCTATGGCCATGCGTGCCATGGTATTTGCGCATCAAGTTTGGGTTCCTTTGAGAATGATTGCTTTGTATAAGCCTGGGCCACCCAGTGTCTTTAGTCCTTCCGATGGCCGATACGATACCAGAGGCATCGACACTGAAATTGTACTCTGATAATAGGGATGCTTCTGCGGGATCTGCATATTTGTCGAATCCAGTTTTGCTCATGAGTCCCCGAGAATTCTGTCCTCGGTCACCCCTTCGATCGTTACGGGCGAAATTACGCCCCGCATGATTATTCCTTCTATCTAAAACATTCGACTGATACCGATCTTTATTCGGCCTCGATTCTCTGTCAACATCTCTTTGGTTCTTACCTGTCGACCGGTTAGGATGTACTGAACCCGAAGGGGCTCCCAGTTGATCATCCTCGACTCTAATCTTCGATTGATACCGGTTGTGAACATCTGCCCAAGTCACAACCGGGTATTCTATCAAATTTTGCTTCAGTTGGTGTGATGCGATCGAACTCCGCTCGTTTAATCCCTGGGTGAAAGCCTGAACAACCCAGTCATTGGTAACCGGTGGCAACTCCATACGTTCCATTTGGAATCGAGATACAAACTCTCGTAGCATCTCGTTTTACCTCTTCTTCACCTTGAAAAGGTCCTATTTTCTCGTTGCAACCTTTATAGCTCCAGAGTGTGCCTTCACAAATGAATCTGCCAATATGGCGAACGAATCGATAGAGTTTGGTGGCAAGTTGTGGTACCAAATCATAGCTCCCTTCGACAGGGTCTCCCCGAATTTCTTCATCAATACGGACTCGATTTCATCGTCTTCCAAATCATTTCCTTTAATATCACATGTATAAGAAGTAACGTGCTCATTGTGGTCTGAGGTCTTGTTGTACTTTGGTATTTCGGGCATCCTGAACTTTTTTGGTATGGGCTTCAGAGCTGCACTTGGAGGGAATGGTTTTTGCACAAACTTTTTGGAGTCCATTCCCTTTAAGATTGGTGGTTCCCCCGGAATCTGATCAACTCGAGAGTTATATGTTTCCACCTTCTTATCGTTGGCCTCGATTTTCTTCTCTCCCAATTCTATTCTTTTAGTAAGCTCCTCGAGCATTCTCATTATAGCAGGGTCAATTGTCGAAGTATTGTCACCTGATCTTTCAAGCACTGGATCGATACGACAAGTAGCCTCTTGCTCGACCCTATTCGGAGCCACGTGCTGATTCTGCAACTGGGAAATGGCGTTTTGTTGGGCTTGCAACATTTCAAATATAACTTGGAGACTAACACCTTCGTCTCCTCTGCCCTAGATACCTTGACCGCCAGTTCGACCCTCTCTGCGTACGCTTCCATCGGGGTCCTTGCCCAAATCTGCATTAAAAGCAATATGTGAACCGGCATCGAACGGGTTGACGGGCGGTGCTCCTCCGAGATCAGCTTGTGGAACCTCGATTCATAGAGCGATAACATTCTCGTTCTCCCCATGGAGTCCGAGACCGTTGTCACCATGTGTAGCTGTGTTTTGTGAGTTTGACATGATTTATCCTGAAAATGAAATTCTTGACAAGAAATAGTGCGTTCTATCAGAATTAACACTGAACAATAACTATTATCCTTAGCCCCACGGTGAGCGCCAAACTATTTACCTCAAAATATGAGTAACAATTAAACTTGTAATGTGGTTATAAGGATATGTGATTTGATTCAATGCTAATTGGTAAAAAACTAAATAAATAAAGGAATTAAAGAATTTAAATGGATTGAACCCCTGTAATTGCGAGTTATCGATCCCGATCTGGATTAGACTCGAGATCAAATGCCAAGAACAGTAAGAGCAGCAATAGGAACAATATGAATGTAAAGAGTTAAGAACGAATAAAAGAGTACTTTTATTTCTCAGCAGTGTAAGTAAGAACTTGTGTATGATGATAATTGTGATAATGTCTTTACAAATGAATAGGGTTTCTCTTTATATAGTAGAGGAATCCTAAATAAGGTATGATTCTAATTTTGGAAGTAAAATACATGATGATATCATTAACCATTAATGGATCTACCGATTCCGAAATTCTCGCTTCAGTGGTCGATTGCGGATATCTCATGATTCTGCTATTGTGGTGTCGATTTATCCTGATCTCGATCCCTCGGTCAACACGTTCCTCGAGCCCGAACTGTTGGAATTATTCATAATGCAAATTCAAAAATTTCTTTTTGAAAATCCATTTACAACCAATAGCCATGAGTTTTTTTATTTATTTTTCAAATGTCCTATCTATTTCCAAGTGGCCTCTTGCATGAAGTCTTAAAGCCAAGTGTTGAATGGCTTTGACAAATGGCTATGCAAACATACCATGTGTCTTCATGCATGAAAGACAAGATACACTTGTCAATATTGGAGCCAAGTGGACTAATATAATGGGACAAGTGTCAAAAGATTCTCGACACTTGTCATACATGCAACCTCCTTAATTGCCTATAAATAGGTTATGGATTAACCTTCATAATCACAAAATCTTAACCAAGAATCCATCTTGCTAATTATTACCTTCTTCCTACAATATTTTTCAATCTCTGTACCATCATGTTCTCTTCTTTCTGGGTAACTATTTTGTGCAAATTCTAAACTTCCAGCCACGAGTGCACGTGTTTGGAGGTGCTGTGGAACCTGGGGGAGCGACCGCCTTAACGATTTGCACCTACTCCGACCGAAATCGCTTTCAAGGCTGTGGCTTGCCACGCCACAATATTTTTGATAAGTTGTTCTTCTTTCCTTCTTGTTTTAGTCAATATTATCTACTCATTTTTTTTTATAATTTGAAAGCGATTTCATATATAATATTGACTAATGTCCACCACTTTGAACAAAATATTTCCTGATCTGTCAAAACTTGAGCCTTTAGATGGAAATAATTATAAGCGTTGGTCCCAGAAACTTTTAATTTTCTTTGAACAATTAGAAGTTGATTATGTTTTGTTTAACGGTCCTCCTACTGATATTGTTGGTGATAGTTCTAATGCTTCTAATATTATTATTTCTGATGATGATGCTAAGAATAAATTTGAAAAGGATAATAAAATAGTTAGAGGGCATCTGCTTAACCATATGACTAACCTTGTATTTGATTTGTTTATAAATTATAAATCTGCTAAAGTCATATGGGACAGTTTGGAGAAGAAATATGGTGTTGATAATGCGGGAAAAAATAAGTATGTCGTTGGAAAGTGGGTCAAGTTTCAGATGGTTGATGATAAGCCAATCATGGAATAGGTTCACGAGTATGAGAACTTAACTACTGATGTTTTGAACGAGGTCATGGAGATGTGTGAGATTCTTCAGGCTAATGTTTTGCTTGAAAAGTTTCCACCTTCCTGGAGTGATTACAGGAATCAACTAAAACACAAGAAGAAAAACTTAACTCTTCAAGAACTAATCAGTCACATGAGGACTGAGGAAGCAAACCGTCTCAAAGATGAAGAGACTGAACAACTTAAGGATAAGATGAAATCTCTCTCTTAATTCTTCTAAAGCTAACCTTGTGGAACCTTCTAGTACTTTTGTGAAAGATAGGTTTAAAGGAAAACAGAAGAAAGGACATGTGAAGAAGCAGAATTACTTCAATAAGCCGGAGGGCCATATTCAAAAGTCTAAAGGACCTTGCTATGTTTTCGGCAAAATTGGTCACAAGGCTTTTCAATGCAACCAGAGACAAGGAAAAAGCTCAAAGAATGGAGGAAAAGCTCCAGCCCAAGCTAGCCTTACTGAGGGTGGTGATGTCATTGCTGATGTGGTTGTTGAGGCAAACATGGTGGCTAACAATACTGACTGGATACTGGACACAGGCGCTTCAAGGCATCTGTGCGCCAACAAAGAGTTGTTTCACGACTTTGAGGAATCTGTTGATGGCGAGTGTGTCTACATGGGTAACTCCACTACAGTTGGAGTTATGGGTTAGATAAAAATCCTTCTTAAATTAACTTCTGGAAAAACTTTAGCTTTGAACAATGTTCTGTATGTACCCTCCCTTCGTAGAAACTTAGTTTCTGGTGCACTTCTCAACATGGTAGGTCTTAAACTTATTTTGAATCTGATAAAGTTGTTATTTCTCGTGGGGGAGACTTTGTTGGGAAGGGTTACCTTAGTGGGGGTTTATTTGTACTGAACATCGCTCAAGAGATTGCTAATAATGCTAGTACTTTCAATTCTGTTTATATTGCTGAGTCTATTGATTTGTGGCATGGTAAACTAGGTCATGTTAATATTGCTTCTATTAAAAGACTTAGAAAAATGGAATTAATTCATGCAGTTAATGTTGATAATTTTTCTAAGTGTCCTGTTTGTGTAGAAGCAAAACATACCAAAAAGCCTTTTAAGAATGTAACTAGTAGAAAAATGGAATTGCTTGAACTAGTAAATTCAGACTTAGCATATTTCAAGAACACTGTTAGTAAAGGTGGAAAGAAATACTACATCACCTTTGTAGATGACTTTTCTAGATACACTAAGGTATATATTCTTAAGTCAAAAGATGAGGCTGAAAGCTTGTTTTTAAAATACATGGCAGAAGTAGAAAATCAATTAGATAGAAAAATCAAGAGACTTAGATCTGACAAGGGTGGTGAATATAGTACTAATACTCTAGAAGCCTTTTGTGAGGAAAATGGTATTATACATAAGATTAGTGCTCCCTATACTCCCCAACAAAATGGTGTAGCCGAACGGAAAAATAGAACCCTTAAGGAAATGATGAATTCTATGTTTTTGAGTTCGGGTTTATCTGATAATATGTGGGGGGGAGCTGTTTTATCTGCATGCTATGTTCTTAATAAAGTCCCTCATAAGAAGTTAGATAAAAATCCATATGAGTTATGAAAAGGGTTTTCCCCTAACTTAAAATTTTTGAAAGTGTGGGGGTGTTTGGCTAAGGTTGGTGTACCTGATTTTAAACAAGTAACTGTTGGACCCAAAACTTTTGATGCTATTTTCATTGGTTATGCTCAAAATAGTGCTGCATATAGATTTATGTCATTGAATGATAGTTTTATTTGTGAATCCAGAGATGCAGAATTTTTTGAGCATGTTTTTCCATTTAAAAATAATGTGCCTAGTGATGTGCAAAACAATACTTCTACATCTATGTTTATTAACTCTCATATTGTAACTTCTTCTAGTATTACTGCTAATGAGCATGAAAATAAACTTAGAAGAAGTAACATGCGTAGAATTGAAGATAGCTTTGGTCCTGACTTTATTACCACTTTCTTGACTGAAAATATTGATCTTGATATTTTGAGTGATGAATTAGTGTCAATCTATTTAATAGAATAAAACCCTAAGACATGCAATGAAGCAATGAGGTCAATAGATGCTAGTTTTTGGAAAGAGGCCATTAAAAGTAAATTAGACTCTATAGTTTCTAATCACACTTGGGACTTGTCTGATTTGCCTAAAGGTTGTAAACCCATAAGTAGCAAGTGGATATTTAAGAAGAAATTGAGACCTTATGGTACAATTGAGAAATATAAGGCTAGACTTGTTATTAGGGGTTTTAACCAAAAGAAAGACTTTGATTACTTTGACACTTATTCTCCTGTAACTAAGATAGTGACTATTAGAACTCTTGTTGCTTTAGCCGCTATTCATAATTTAGTGATACATATGTTAAAACGGCTTTCCTAAATGGTGATTTAGAGGAAGAGATCTATATGTCTCAACCTGTGGGATTTATGATCCAAGGACAGGAGAATAAAGTATGCAAATTGAGAAAGTCTTTGTATGGTCTAAAGCAGGCACCTAAGCAATGGTACGAAAAGTTTAATAGCACATTACTGGGTAATGGTTTTGTTGTTAATGCATCTGATACTTGTGTTTATTCCAAGATGGTAGGATCAGATTGTGTTATTATATGTTTGTATATGGGTGACATGTTAATATTTGGCCCTAGTGTGAATGTCATTAATGAGACTAAGAATTTCTTATCTTCTAAATTTGAAATGAAAGATCTTGGAGAAGCAGATATGATTTTAGGGGTTAAAATAAAAAGAACTTCTAATGGTTTTTCATTGTCTCAGTCTCATTATATTGAGAAAATGTTGAAAAGGTTTAATTATTTTGATGTAGCACCTGTGAGAACTCCTTATGATCCTAGCATACACTTGAAAAACAATAAGGAATCTAGTATTTCTCAAACTGAGTATGCTAAAATAATTGGTAGTGTGATGTTTCTCATGAATTATACACGACTTGATATTGCTTATGCTGTTAGTAGATTGAGTAGATATACTCACAACCCTAGTAGTGAATACTGGAATGCTCTTCATCATTTGCTAAGGTATTTGAGAGGTACTAGGGATTGGTGTTTGCATTTTAATAAATTTCTTGCTGTTTTAGAAGGATTTTGTGATGCAAACTGGGTTACTGACAATGATGAAGTTAGCTCCACCAGTGTCTATGTGTTTACTTTGGGTGCAAGTGCTATTTCATGGAAGTCTTCAAAACAGACTTGTATAGCACGATCTACTATGGAGTCTGAATTCATTGCCCTTGAGTTGGCAGGACAAGAAGCCGAGTGGTTGAGAAACTTATTGGCAGGCGTGCCTTTGTGGGGAAGACAAGCTTCACTAGTTACTCTACATTATGACTCACAGGCGGAAATTGGAATTGCCAAAAATAGTGTGTACAATAAAAAAAGAAGACATATCTGCATTAGGCATGGTGCTGTAAAATAGTTATCGAAACATCGTGTTATTTCCTTGAAATATGCAAGATCCGAAAGAAATTTAGCGGATCCTTTAATCAAGGGCTTGTCAAGGAAAGTTATCCTTGAAATGTCGAGAGCGATGGGGCTAAAGCCCATGGATTCAGGAAGTATGGTGGATACCCATTTGTGGTCAAACGAAGCCAGATGCGACCTTAATATGCACTACATTTCCTATCTCTATAGCATGTGGTAGTGCTTTATAAGGTTGAGCTTATTTTGCTCTTAATGATTCCATATCCTTAAAGTAGTCTATGTGTAGATAGACTCGATGGAATCACCTACGTGTGTGTAAAGGTACGGTCGCCTTTTATGAAAGACTTGGGATGTTTTTCTAGAGCACTCATGAGACCCAAGGTATGTGCATGACCATAAAAGTACTATGTTAGTATCACAGAATTTGCATAAAATTAAGGGTATAGTATGTGTTGTGGGGGTCTCAGCAAATGTCCATTCGAAAGATATTAACACTTAAGTACATGTTCCTTCTTTTGCCCAGAATTGTTCCATTTTTGTCTTTGCATTAGTGGAGGATTGTTGGAATTATTCATAATGCAAAGTCAAAATTTTCTTTTTGAAAATCCATTCACAACCAATAGCCATGAGTTTTTTATTTATTTTTCAATGTCCTATCTATTTCCAAGTGGCCTCTTGCATGAAGGCTTAAAGTCAAGTGTTGAATGGTTTTAACAAATGGTTATGCAAATCTATCATGTGTCTTCATGCATGAAGACAAGATACACTTGTCAATATTGGAGCCAAGTGGACTAATACAATGGGACAAGTGTCAAAAGACTCTCGACACTTGTCATACATGCAACCTCTTTAATTACCTATAAATAGGTTATGGATTAACTTTCATAATCACAACATCTTAACCAAGAATCCATCTTGCTAATCATTACCTTCTTCCTACAATAATTTTTAATCTCTGTAACAACTATAGAAAATACTATCACGTTCTCTTCTTTCTGGGCAATTGTTTTGTGCAAATTCTAAACTTCCAGCCACGAGTGCACGTGTTTGGAGGTGCTGTGGAACCTTGGGGAGCGACCGGTCTTAACGATTTACACCTAGTCGGACCGAAATCACTTTCAAAGCAGTGGCTTGCACGACACAATATTTTTGATAAGTTGTTCTTCTTTCTTTCTTGTTCTTAGTCAATATTATCTACTCATTTTTCTTACACGAACTTGCTTCGATACATGTTCACTCTCGAAGCATACCCTCGAGCCCATAAAATCGGGTATTCTTGACTTTTACCGTATATATATATATATATATATATATATATATATAAAATTCACACCAATCTAGTTAGATGGTTGATTTTATACTATGAGATTATCGTGTGCACTATTAAATGGGATTGTTTTGGTTTTTTCTTTCTCATTTAAAATTTTTGCAATAAGAATATTTAATTATCTAAATAAACATATTATAATTACCACTGATTGAAATAGTGTATTGTAGTTACGTAATTCAATAATTAATAATCAGGTTAAAGGTTGGAGTTTGTTAGTGTAGAGATTACACGTGTACATTTTAATAATCAGTAAACCACCTTTGCTTGATTCCCACCATAATTATTGTCACACAATCTGTTTATTCAAATCTGAGTCATAATTACCTACTACTACGACTGTGAAGCAAATTCTTTAATTTATTGTCAAAAAGATATTGTAGCAAGTAAGTACTAGTAACTAAGATTTAGAAAGACATATAACAATTGAATTTATATGTGGTTTTAAAGATATGTGGATTAATTTAATACAAGTAATTAATGACATTAGATTGCGCAAATGAAAAACGTAATAAATAGCAAAACCAATGATAAGAGTGATTCTGAGCTCGATTGATGGCTCAACGAGGAACCTGCCCTCGATTCCAAGCTTGCACTTATGAAGAACTTAAGAACAAAAATAGAGCTTTTAACAACAAAGAAAATTGAAATAAATTGTCTTGGTATGCGTGTTACAATGTCCCTTCTGAATAATAAGCTTCCCTTCTATATATTAGGGGAATTTTACCCTGAGTACAATTTTAAGAAATGTAAAAATCTTCTGTTTTGCTAATCACCGAGTTTTTGCCGATACAGGCTGAGATTTACACCGTGATATCCGGTTGGGCACGAACATCACGGCCCTTTGTTAGTCGTGTGCAACTGTTTGGTAATGCTCTCCGGAATCTTTATCCTCGAACCAGACCCGGAAAACATGGCCCGATACCCCTCGAGGGCAGGTGTTTTTCCCGCGCCCCGATACGAGGGGCTCCTTGCTCTGAATCCGATTCATTACGGTTATGTTCCTGTTCCGTTTTCCTCACCAGAAAATCAGGGTATTTAGTGGGCTTGGTTTTACCCGTATATAGATAGTCCACTCGTTTCTCAGAGAGTAGGCCTTATGAAACAATGGGAAACGACAGATGACTCCTGTTCCTTCCTTCGTACGTTACGACGAGGAAATCAAAATGTCTCATCAATCGCGTCATTCTGACTTCTCACACATGTCGCTCAGCGGCAGGCTGCTTCCGAATGCGAAACGTCGACTGTTTCCCTATAAAAGCTTCCTCCTTTTGTCTTTTTTCTACTTTTCGACTAAATCACTACCTTCGAGCTTTCCACCCATCATCAAACCTTCTTCAACCCTTCATATCTTCATCGTTGTTCATCAATTTCCATAGTAATCTCCAGATTTCTACCTAAATTTTCTTCAAATCTTCATATTGTGTTCTTCATCTTCAAAACCCGTTTTTCCAAAACTGTGCATTCTTTCCTCAAATTTTCAAACATTTCCCCAGATGACAATGGCCAAAACATCAAAAACCGTTCCTCAACAAGTTGCCTCTTCATCTTCTCAACGGGGCATTGGTACTGAAGCGATTGCCCCTGAGGTGGTTTCCCTCGAAATAGCTTCCCCGTTGTAGCTGCTAACGAACTGGCCATCGAGCCTCCTTTGTCAACGTTCATTCCCGGGGGCTGCTCAATTGCAGATAACTTTAAAGTCGAGAAGCCCTAGCACAAGCAGGACCGTGTTGAAGGAGTCTCGAGGTACATATGTTTTGTGACTGAAGATGTTCTTCCCATAGTTAGTAAGGACTGCAATTGGGAGCAAGAATGTAGTAGTCCCCGGGCCTCAGGACACCGTTACTACCCATGTGGAAGGGTACTTAAGTGTTTACACTTTTCCCTTCACACTGATCCCGATAGACCCCATCGTTCTAGACTTTGCAAGAGTCACAAGGTGTGCCTCAGGAAAATCCACCCATCGTTGTGGAGGATGGTGACACTCCTCCGCTACTTTGTGAACTAGACTGAATCTCGTCGGTTCACAATCGACCACCTGCTTCGATTATACAGTCCACAGATGTTCCAAGGGGGAACTGGTAAAGCTTACTCACCAAGCCAGTAAAGCCCCCTTTTCGATTATCGACGGAGACCGAGACCAGCGCTGGCAGGGACACTCTGTCCGAATGAAAACCGAGGATTTGATCCCCTCAGAATACATGCCATCCGTGGGAAGCGGAATACGTCTCCTAAGTGCAATTCCCTCTTTAAACATCCAAATTCTTTTTCTTCAATTCCCTCTTTAAACATCCAAATTCTTTTTCTTCAATTTCTATCTTCCCATTCATGCTGGTGGTTGTGCAGCTGTCGCCTGGGTTCCGAATACGGTTCCCCGGTTAAAGGAGTGGATCAAGGGCATCTGTACTCAAATGTCGTACTTCGAGCGCACATGGCGCAGACTCTCGAAGGGCCGATGGGAGAAGTAGCCAATACTATGTTTCTACCTTTTATTAGACTAACTCCTCTTCCCTTTCGTTATTGCAGGTTTGCCAAAGACCACCAAACTTAGGCCCTCGGAAGGGGATGAGGATGTGCCTCAGCCCGTTGGTCCTTCTGTTGTTGCCACAGAGGGAAAAAAGAAGAGGAAGAGAAAACCCCTGGCTCCCAAGGCTCCAAGGTAAAGAAGCCAAAGAAACGGGTTCTTCGCAAGCCTAGGAGGGGCTCCAGTTCCCGATTTCTGGATTCTGACTCCCTCATCTGACTCAGGGATGAGCCGAGGATGAATCTATTTTTGTTACCCATGGTTCGACCTATCCCGGGGACTCGGATGCATCCAAGGGGGAGACTCGTGAGATCAACCCCCCTCAAACTAAAAAGACCGATGTGGATACCCGGGGTGAAACTTCCCAGGATGCTAGCTCCGCTCCAACGGAAGAACCTCGAGATCTCGGGGACACCCTCCTACACTAAGTCCATGCTCGAGGAGGCCCTAGAGAGAAAGGAGAATTCCAACGAGGGGGTCCACGGTGCAAAATAGCCCCTTCACTCATTTTTTGACGGTGTGGACTGGATTCCTTTGGAAGAATTATCCGAGCTGGGCGACCTGGAAGTTTCGAAGAAGAACACATCCTTAGAAGCAGGCGGGCCGAGCTTATGCCCGAAATTGATCAATCAGTTCCCTGCTCTATGTGCGGACCCCGTAGGGGTAGCTAGATATCTCCGGTGCCTGGTGACCGAAGAGGATCAGGTAAAAATGAATGAGGTGAACATGCCATGCCTCTTCAATGAGGCATAACAGGCGCTGAACCGGGCAAGGCACCATTTCTTTCCATTGATCTATTATTATAATTGTTTGATGTTTCTCACATTTTCCATCCCTTTGTAGGCGCCGATACTTCACCATGAGAGTTTCCTTCAGAACCGGGTTGAGTTCAATCAACCCAAGATCGAGATCAAGGATCTTGCCCAAAAAAGGGACATGTATAAGCTACTTAGCGAGCACCAAGAGGGGGTCGCCAAGAACCTCAAGGCCGAGCTGGATGCACCTCAGAAAGAGGCATCAGTCTTATGGCAGGAGCACGCCGACTTGGTGGAAAAGGTAAACGTTTTTGAAGTTATACATGACGGTCCGATAGTAGAGGTTAACAACAATATTTCACGGGTCCAGCAGAAGATCGACCATATAGACCAACTCTGCAAGGAGATGGACGAGATCCAAATAATGGCCGACGGGTGGAAAATCAAGATGGACCTGCTGTCCTCGGAGAAGCAGACCGCTAAAGAAAAGTTGTCTTTGGTGGAATATCAGCTCCGGGTGGCAAACGGGATGGCCGATACACGGGCTCAGCAAAATGAGGACCTCTAAGCACGACTGGGCTCGGCCATCGCTGAACGGGATGCCCTCGGCAAGGAGCTCGAACTAACAAGGTCCAGGTTGGAAGTAACCCCGACTGATGCTGACGAGATGGTGGCACAATACAAGGCCGATGTTGACGGAGCCGATGACCGCCTGAAGTCTACTGCTGAGTATGTGAGGCGCCTATCCTGAAGGGATACCCTCAAAGAATTACATGCCTGAGTCTTTGACCTATCTTCCGAGATCGAGGAGGCAAAAAGAATTGAGGTCGAGGCCAAGAAGCAAGCTGAACCCCGAGGCTCCGAGGGCTTTGAAGAATTCGACGGCCTCAATGTTTCTTTTGACGAGTCGGGTTCGAGTGAAGACCAGGCGTATATGTCTTAGGATTTTTTTGTTTCTGTATCTTGTAAATATATTTCGTTTAGGCCGTTTTTATTGGGCCTTTGTAAAGATATTCCAGAATATATAAAATTCTTCCCTTTTGGCAATTTTTAAGTCTATTATCTTAGCATCTTTTTACGATTGCAAACATTTCTAATGCTTTAGCACATAATCAAAAATAGTAATAAGTCATTTTTTGGAGGTCCAAATAAGACTTGTCCTTGATGCAATTTTTTCTCGAAACTTCGTGGAAACTCGGAGTGACCGGAAATTTCCCCAATATGCTTGCTTAAATATTTGTAGACTATATCTTTGTCGAGGGTAAACTTTGAACAGGTTTAGAATTTGTTTGAAGGCCTTATGTTTTGATTACGGGATTTAGACATATCCAAACCATTTTTAGGGTGGTAGTAGCTTTTTAGGTTTAGGCACTGCCTAATAGGCTTTGTGCCTCCGGGTTTTGATAACCAGAGTCGCCCGAACTTATTTCGGACGACAGTCCCCTAGTGGGGGTAGCCCTTTGGGCTCGGATAGGGGTGGCCCTTGGGCTCGATAATTCCCGGGTAGGAATAGCCCTTAGGCTCGATAATTCCCGGGTAGGAATAGCCCTTAGGCTCGATACTTTTAATAAGCAAAAATGCGTATTAGCAAGGCAGAAACTTTCTTTCATTTCTGTGTACAACGTACAAGATTGTAAGCGTGTGAAAAGCTCGTATTATGGCTAAGGTGGCCTACGGGGGCATGTTCACTTGACCGTTTGTCCCTTACAATAAATCCTAACCACTGAGCCGAGACTGTCCAAGCACAAGTTTCATTCCTTGCTAAAAATCTTGACCCGAGGGTGGCGACACCCAGTATTCGAGGTCAATCTCGAGAGGGATCGGATACTGTTGATGCGACCATTGAATATGGTTTACAATCGGTCTTCGATTCTAAGTTAGCATGATTTACTATTGCCTCGTTAAAAACCTTGCCGGAAAAAGCATTTGGGACAAAAGCGGTTAAAGGGAAAAAAGAGTGCAACTCGTGCTTTCAGACCTAACAGCCACATTCTCCAATGGTTGTTTCCTGTAAGTGTTAGTCCAATTCGTAATATTAAAAAGGTGAATGAGGTCGTACCTTAGCGGTGATACCGTTTTAAGTTGGTCACGTTCCAGGTGTTCGGTAGTTATGCACCGTTTTCTGCTTCGAGTTTGTATGAACCTTTACCGGTAATCCCAAGGACTCAATATGGACCTTCCCAATTCGGTCCCAGTTTCCCTTAATTCGGGTTCCGGGTGTTCAGTGTTACTTTTCTTAACACCAAGTCCCCGATATTGAAGTGTCGGAGGATGGCTCTTCGGTTGTAATATCTTTCTATCCGCTATTTCTGGGCGACAACATGGACTAGCGCAGCCTTGCCCTCTCATGCAATAGTTCTAGGCTCGTGCTGATGGCCTCACCGCTTGATTCTTCGATTTCATATCGGAACCTGAGGCTCGGTTCTCCCATCTTAACTGGTATTAGTTCTTCAACACCGTCGACCAAGAAAAACAGAGTGGCCCCAGTACTAGATTTTGAGGTCATACGGTATGCCCACAAGACTTCAGACAGAATTTCCTTCCATTTCCTTTTGGCATCAGTCAATCTTTTTTTAGGATTTTGCAGTATGGTCTTGTTCGTAGACTCCGCCTATCCATTCCCACTAGGGTGATAGGGTGTTGATAAGATCTTTTTGATCTTATGGTCCTCAAAAAAATTTCTTACCTTGTTGCCAATGAATTGCTTCCCGTTATCACATAGTATCTCGGTCAGTATACTGAACCGACATATTATGTGATCCTAAATGAAGTCGATGACTTCTTTTTTCCAGATATTCTCGAATGCTGAGCTTCGACCCACTTAGAGAAATAGTCAGTCATAAATAGTATAAATTGAACCTTATCGGGTGCCCAATGCAGAGGACCGACAATGTCCATTCCCCATTTCATGAACGACCAAGGCAACAAGACCAAGTTTACTAAATCCCCAGGTTGATGGATCGTTGATGCATGCCTCCGACATCCGTCGAATCTCCATACAAATTCCTTCGCATCTTTCTCCGCTTCGATCCAATAATAGCCAACTTTGATTATCTTATGAACCAAAGATTCTATCGCCAAATGGTTTCCGCAGGTGCCTTCGTGAACTTTCCTCTAAACATATTCGGTGTCTCACGGCCCCAAAAATATGGCAACTGGGCCATCGAACGTTCTTCTGAACAGGTGATCTCGTCCAAGTCACACCTCTATTTGAGGTTATGAAACGGTCGATTGCAATAATAATACCCAACAAGGAGTCCAGATCGAATCCACAGGGAGCTGAGAGGGGAATTAGTAATATATATTTGGATAGAGCACGTGAAGTATCTAAATTGCACTTCCACAAATATTGTTTTGTTCGTATTTCTAAAATTACACTAAGGATTACAATTCTAAAATATGAAACTAGAGAATATTATTTTTGGACATTTTTTCAAATATATAAAAAGGCCTAGGGCTATGATCTTCACCTAGGTATTTGCCTAACGGGTTGTAAACTTTAAAGCTTGTTTTGTTAGTCAGGGTGTATTATAGCTATCAACACTCAAGTACCCACTCAATACCTCTCGGTAAGAGAGTGATTTTGCCAAATTTGGCTTTCTCAAGTCCAAATGGGTATTGAACAAAACAGTTGAGAAAATGCTCAAGTCGGGTTTTACTATCTCTAGGTTCAACCCTTTAATTGGGACTATCAATCTCTTGATTTTATCCCAAATTCTTGTTAGCCAAGTTTTCCTAGACTGAAACTCTCTTTCTCAAGTAGAGTCCAAGTATAATAAGCATGAACTGATTTTTGCAACCATTAATTCTAAAATTAAAAGAAAGAACAAGGCTAAATAATAAACACTCAACCATAAATAAGCCCTAAATTAAACACCCATTAGATTTACACACTAGGATTAGGTCACAACCATAGCTAAAAATCTAGCTACTCATAATGGGTAAAGAAGAAAATAGAGAAGAAAAGATGATAAAACTCATATTGCAAGATTAAAAGATCAAAATCACGTGTTAAATCACCAAAGTAAGCTAAAGTTTCCTAAAGAGGTAAGAAAAAACAGCTACAGAACTTTCAATATTCAAAACTTGACCTAACTTCGTGAAAGTAGTCTATTTATACAAAGCTGGAATTTTCGGACAAAAATACCCTTTCGGAGGTTCTGCGGCCGCACAATTCCATGTGCGGTCCGCACTTCTCTTCAGTTCTTGACAGGAGTTGACTCTGTGGCCGCACAATTCAGGATTGCGGCCACACCTCTCATGTTCTGCGGTCCGCACAATTCTTGGTGCGACTGCACAAGGCTTTTCTGCGGACCACACATTTCTTGAATGCGGTCGCATAGCTGATTTCTGCGGCCGCATAATTATTGTGCGGTATTTCTTTTTGATCTTGGAATGAGACTCTCTGAACTTTGGCTCTTGCCTAGCTTCTGCAGACGCATAATAATTGTGCGGTCGACACTTTGCACTGGGACTCTGTTAGATTTCCTTCACATTTTGCTGCCGTAGATTAAAATCTGCAGTACGCACTTGAGCTTCTGTGCCTGATTTTTTTCCTTGTTCAGATCATTCCTTCTTGAGTGGGATTTCATCGTAGTGGCTCATTTTTCGATGCTACTGTAATTAAGCATATTCATTTTCAGGAATACAATCAAACACTTTTGGACTAAAACAAAAGCTAAAAGACGCTAATAAGTAGTCAAAATCCCCACTTATCAACAGGGTATTTTGGGATAGGCTAAACCTGTTCGCCTTCGTGCATAGAGATCTTGATTCTTTAGGATCCGAGAGCAGCTTCCTAGTCATCGGGTAATCTATATACTTGTTTCTCCAGTCCCAAGTTAAACTTGTTGAGTTTATTTCGGCATGGACTTCTTCCACTATCGGTTTCATGAGCTGTAAGACTGTTCCTGAGCCGAATTCATCGTTATTAACCAATGACCCCAAGTTAGCTAGAGCATTGGCTTCACTATTTTTTATCACGAGTACGTGTTGTACGGTCCATTCCTTGAATTGATGTATCGTTACCTATTATTTATCCAAATATCTTCGCATTCATTCCTCTTTCACTTCGGATGTCCCATTGACTTGATTTACCACAAGAAGGGAATCACACTTAGCTTCGACCACTTAGGACCCTGGGTTTTTTGCCAATTCGAGACCAGAAATCATAGCCTCATACTCGGCCTTATTGTTAGTCAATTTTACAGTTCTAATAGATTGCCTGATTACGTTACCCGTAGGTGGCTTCAACATAATGACGAGTTTGGACCCCTTTACATTCGAGGCACCGTTTGTAAAGAGGTTCCAGATTCTCGAGGAAGTCCCCCAGGTTAACAACAAATCCATTTCGACTTCGGGTATTAAGGCCGGCGTGAAGTCAGCCACGAAGTTTGCCTAAATTTGAGATATGATGGCAACCTGGGGTCAATATTCGATATCGTACCTGCTAATTTCTACGGCCCATTCGGCCAATCGGCACAGGATCTCGGGTTTGTGCATTATGTTCCCCAGTGGATAAGCAGTTACGACACTTATGGGATGGCATTGAAAATATGACTTTAACTTTCTGGAGGCGCTTAGCAAAGCGAACGCCGATTTCTCTAGGCGAGGGCCTTGTTTTGGCCTCGCCTACAGTCCTACTAACATAATATATAGGAAATTGCTTACCTTCCTCTTCGCAAACTAAGGCTCCACTTACCACTATCTCGGATACCACTAAGTACAGGTAAAATTGTTCGTCTGCCTTTGAAGTATGAAGCAAGGGTGGACTCGAAAGGTACCATTTGAGTTCTTCCAATGTTTGCTGGCACTCTGGGGTCCATGAAAAGTATTATTCTTCTTATTCAATAATGAGAAGAATCGATGGCTCTTATCGGAGGACCTTGATATGAACCGACCCAGGGCGGTTATACGCCCGGTTAGCCTCTAAACAACCTTGATGTTGTCTACCACGGTGATGTATTCTATAGATTTTATCTCTTCAGGATTGATCTCGATCCTCGGGTGGGACACCATGAATCCAAGGAATTTCCTGGACCCAGCCCCAAATGCGCATTTCTCCAGTTTCAGATTCATATTGTAATTTTTTAGTGTGCTGAAGGTTTACTGCAAATGTTCCAAATGGTCCTCTGCTCGCACGGACTTAACTAACATGTTTCTAATGTAAATGTCCATTGATTTTCCTATTTTTTCTTTGAGCATCCGGTTTACTAGGCATTGATAAGTGGCACCGGTATTTTTTTTAGTCCGAGCGCCATTATTCTATAACAAGAAGTGCCGAATTTAGTGAAGAAGGAAGGTTTTTCTTGATCACCCGGGTCTATCCGGATTTGATTGTACCCGTAATAGGTATCAAGAAAGCTGAGTAACTCGTCGTCGGCCATTGCGTTGATCATGCAATCGATGTTAGGCAAAGAAAAAGAATCCTTGGGGCACGCCTTGTTCAAGTCTTTGTAATATACGGTCATTCTTAATTTATTTCCCTTTTTAAGCACTACTACTACCTTAGCCAACCAATTCAGGTAGTTAACATCCCAAATGGAACCTATTCTTAGGAGTTTGGATACCTCGTCTTTGATGAACGCATGCTTGACTTCAGTCTAAGGTCTCCGTTTCTGTTTAACCGGGTGGAACTTTGGGTCCAAGCTCAGGTTATGAGTGGTTACTTTTTGTTGGATCCCTGTCATATCTATATGGGACCAAGAAAAATAATCCACGTTAGCTATAAGAAATTTAATGAGTTTTTTCCTTAGCTCGGGAGTCAACCCCATGCCCAGGTGTACCTTCGGATGGGGAAAGTGTCTGATCAATATGACTTGATCCATCTCCTCGATCGTCGACTTGGTGGAATCAAAATCATCAGGGGCGATGAATGACCTAAGAACTCTGTAATCATCATCCTCGCTGCCTCTTGCTTCTTCGATTCGGTCGGAGCGCGTATCAGTGATTGTTATTTTGTTTCTTCCTTCCTAACCGACTTAAGGTTCATTGATGTCAAGAGTGCGGACGTTATGATCACCTCATCGACCGTGAACATTTATTTTGTGACCGGTTGTTCTTTGTAAACTGTCTTGATCCCTCCTGGTGCGGGTTCAATGCCTGGTGTAGTGTCGAGGGTATTTCCCTCATATTGTGAATCCGTGGCCTTCCAAATAGAGCGTTATACCTCATATCCCATTAAATGATGTAGAACTTTGTTTCTTGAATGATTATGACGGTTTTCACTATCAGGGTTATCTCCCCTTTAGTAGTTTCACATGCCATGTCGAATCCATTTAAGACCTGGACTACATGCACTATTTGGTCTTGTAGACCCAGCTGCTCTACGACCCTCGATCTAATGATATTGGCCGAGGTAACAGGATCAATCAAAACACGCTTAACTCGAGATTTATTTATGAGTATAGAAATTACCGTTGCATCGTTATGCAGTTGCATGATGCTTTCAGCATCTTCATCGTTGAAAGAGATGGTCCCCTCCGGTATGTAATCTCGGGTCCATTTTTCCCTTGTGATGGAAACCTTAGTGCGCTTCAGAATTGGCCTCTAGGGGATGTCAACTCCACCAATGATCATGTTGATGACATGCTGAGGTTCCTCTTACTTGGTCTACTTGTTGGAGTCCCTATTCCTGAAGTGATTATTGGCTCGATCACTCGGGAATTCTAGAAAGGTATCCGTTATAGAATAATCGGGCCACTTCTTCTCCTAGTTGTTTGCAGTCTTTGGTCATGTGGCCATGAGTGCCATGATACTTACAGCTCAGGTTGGGGTCTCTTTGTACAGGATCAGACTACAATGGCCAAGGCCACATGGTGTCTTTGATGCGTCCGAAGGCTGATACGATGTCGGCAACATAGTCACTGAAGTTGTATTCTATAACCACGTGTAATGACTCAGCCAATCATTTCAAGAGTTGTAGCCCCGTTCCCCTATTTACTGCTCATTTTATGCTTTACCGTTGTTATATGACTTGCTGCTGGTTCGGGACTGGAGAGGTTTCAGAATGAATTGAGACATTTAGTCTCAAGGATGAAACTTAAGTTAACATGGTTGACGAGATGTGGACTTATGTATAGACAACTCCGAAATGGAGTTTTGATGGTTCTGTTAGCTTCGTTGGGTTTATTTGGACTTAGGAGCATGTCTGGATTGTGATTTGGAGGTCCGTAGTGGTATTAGTCTTGAAATGGAAAAAATTAGAAATTTAGAAGTTTGACCGAGAGTTGGACTTTGTGGATACCGGGCTCGAACTGGGGTTCCAGCAAATTGAGTAGGTCCATGGTGTCATTTGTGACTTGTGTACAAAATTTGAGGTCAATCAGACGTGATTTGATAGGTTTCAGCATCGTTTGTAGAAGTTTGAATTCCTTAGTTTTCATTAGGCTTCAATTGCGGTGCGATTCGTGTTTTTGATATTGTTTGATGTGATTTGAGGGCTCGACTAAGTTCTTATCGTGTTTTAGGACTTTTTGGTATGTCTGGTTGAGATGGAGTTCGGATGAGTAACAGATCGAAATTGGTGTATGGAAAGTTGCTTTAGCTAAAACCTTCTGGTGTTATCACACCTGCGAGGGTGTTGGACGAGGTGCAGCTGGAGTGGCGCAGAAGCGAGGTTGGTCTGGCTTTAAGTGTATCGCAGGTGCGCAAGAAGGAGCACAAATGCGAGTCCACAGAAGCGGGATTTTGGTTGCAGGTGCGGAAATTGGTCTTAGCTCTGGGTGCGCAGAAGCAGACCCGAGGCCGCAAGTGTGGTCTCGGGGGTGCGAGACCTTGGCCGCAGAAGCGGTAGGTGGGGGTTCGAGTGTAGGACCGCAGGTGCGGATCCCTAACCGCAAAAGCGGTGCTGTAGAAGTGGCTAAATGAACCGCAGAAACGGAGCCAGTGACAGTGCATATTAATTCAAGGGTTCATGATTTTCTTCATTTTGAAAATTTCAAGCTCGGGATTGTGCGATTTTTTAGAAGATGTTCGGGGGGTTGTTTAAGGTAAGTCACTTGTGGTTAAATTTTTTTAATTATTATATTTCCACACCTAAATTGTGTGGTTTTGAGGTGTAAATTAGGAATTTGATGCTAGAGATTTGGAGAGTTTAATTTGGGGATTTGATAAGAGCTCGACCCAATCAATCATTTTAAGAGTTATATCCTCGTTCCCCCATTGACTGCTCATTTTATGCTTTACCGTTGCTATGTGACTTGCCGGGGTAGTTGGTTCGGGACCGGAGAGGTTTCGGAATGAATTGAGATACTTAGTTCAAGGATGAAAACTTAAGTTAAAACGGTTGACCGGATGTGGATTTATGTGTAGACGACTCTGGAATGGAGTTTTGATGGTTTTGTTAGCGCCATTTGATTATTTTGGACTTAGGAGCGTGTACGGATTGTGATTTGGAGATCCATAGTGGTATTAGGCTTGAAATGGTGAAAATTGAAAATTTGGAAGTTTGACCGAGAGTGGACTTTATGGATACCGGGCTCAGATTGGGATTTTGAGAAATAGATTAGGTTTGTGGTGTCATTTTAGACTTGTGTGCAAAATTTGAGGTCAATGGGACATGATTTGATAGGTTTCGACATCCTTTGTAGAAGTTGGAATTCCTTAGTTTTCATTAGGCTTGAATTGGGGTGCGATTCGTGTTTTTGATGTTGCTTGATGTGATTTGAGGGCTCGACTAAGTTTGTATCATGTTTTAGGACTTCTTGGAGAGTTCGGTTGAGGTACCGAGGACCTCGTGTGGAGTTCGGATGATTAACAGATCGATATTGGAGTTTGGAAAATTTCTCTAGCTGAAGCCTTCTTGTGTGATCGCACCTGCGAGGGTCTTGGCCACAAGTGCGATGCCGCAGGAGCAGCTGGAGTGGCGCAGAAGCGAGGTTGGTTTGGTATTGGGTGTATCGCAGGTGTGGAAAAAGGAGTGCACATGCGAGTCCGCAGAAGCGGGATATTGGTCGCAGGTGCGGAAATTAGTCTTGGCTCTGGGCGCACAAAAGCGGACGGGGGGCCACAGGTAGGGTCTCGCATGTGCGAGACCTTGGCCATAGAAGAGGGTAGGTTGGGGGTCGAGTGTAGGATGGCAGGTGTGGATCCCTGACCGCAAAAGCGGTGCTGCAGAAGCGGCTAAATGAACCGCATAAGCGGAGCCACTGATAGTGCATATTAATTCAAGGATTCGCGATTTTTCTTCATTTTGAACATTTCAAGCTCGAGATTGGGAAATTTTTGTGAGGATTTTCGAGGGGTTATTTATTACTTGTGGTTAAATTTTTTCAATAATTATGTTCCCCATTGATTTTCCCACCGTAATTGTGTGGTTTTGAGGTGTAAATTAGGAATTTGATGTTAGGGATTTGGAGAGTTTAATTTGGGGATTTGAGTGATGATTTGGTGTCGGATTTTTGTAAATTTGGCATGGTTAGACTCGTGGTTGAATAGGCTTTTGGATTTTATGACTTTTATAGGATTTCAAGACGTGGGCACGGGGGCCTACTTTTGAGTTTACTTTTGACTTTTGATTAATAACTTAGTATTTTCTTGTGGAATTGATTCCTTTAGGTCGTGTTGATTGTATCGAACTGTTTGTGGCTAAATTCGGGGCACTTGGAGCCGATTCGCGAGGCAATGGCGAGTTGGGGTAAGGATTTTCTCAAATTGAGGTAAGTAAAAGTTCTAAATTTTGTTCCGAGGGTATGAAACTCTGTATTATATGTCATGTGATTGGTTTTGATGTGACGCACATGCTAGGTGACAGTGCACCAAAAGAATTATGACTTGGTCAATTTCATGGAACTGTATAATTGAATAATATGTTTTTATCTGTATATTCTCCATGTGTTATAAAAAAATTGAAATGTAAATCATGTTAGAAATCATGTTTAGGCTATGTGTTGATACTGTAAGGACCCACAAAGGTCGTGTTACATGTTGAATTGTCTGCTAAATTGATGTTTTGTACTCAGTCACAGTTTTACTATATATTATATCTCAGTCTCTATTGTTCTTTATTCGCAAATTATATTATCGTTGTTAGGGGTGATTTTTAGGATTATTGAGATTCTGAGAGACTGGAGAGACTGATGACTAAGTGAGGCCGAGGGCCTGATTGCGAGGATACTTATGGGAGCGGGTTGCGCGCCGCATCATGTTTTATTGATTTATGCCATGATTGGATTGTTGTAGCGCTTGGGCTGAAGGAGATCCTCCAGAGTCTGTACACCCCCAGTGAGCGCAGGTACCTACTGAGTGCGAGTGCCGAGTGTCTTACAGAAATGAGAGATTGTGAGGAATCAATGACTATGAGGTTGGAGTGAATGGGAGGACTGGGTGACTATCATTCTGAGAATATGTACTTGATTTCATTACTGTTGTACTTCAGCTGGCATATATATCCCTGTCATGAAATTTCTGAGAGATACTATATCCTGTCTCAATTCAACTTGGCATGAATTATCTGTTTTAGCTTTAACTGTCGAACTTGAAAGTATGTCTATTTTTCTGCATTGTATTTTTTGAAATTGAACTGTATCCGTGAAGCTCGTCACTACTTTCAGTCCAATAGTTAGTCTACTTACTGAGTTGGCAGTACTCACGCTACACCCTACACTTCGTGTGTAGATCCAAGTGCTTCTGGTCACTGTGGGTGTTGATTATCCGCACAACCTGATCATTTGGGGACTTCAAGGTATCTTCCCGGCGTTTGCAAACCTTGATTCCCTCGCCATATCTTTCAGCTTTATGTATTTGTTTTAGTTTTTTATAGATAGTATTTTCAAACTTGTGTTGTATTGACGATCATGAACTCAATGACACCCTGGTTTTTAGGAACTTCGTATTGGGTTGTGACTTCCTATCCATATTATGAGAACTTTAATTATTCAAACCAGTATTATTTCATTGTTTACTTAAAAGTGTTGGAAATGTTTTGAGGTGTTATCTTTCCAAGTACCAAGTTAGGCGCTATCATGATAGGCTAAGTTTGGGGTCGTAACACCTCGGTGCCTCCCTGGCCCCGATTGGCCTGTCGAAATCATTTTTTCCCATGAGTCCCCGACTATTATGACCTCGATCGCTTCTTTTATCAATCCTCGCAGGGTTACGTCCTGACCCACTGCCCTTCGATCTGCGCTAAACGATTGATACCGATCTCTGCTAGGTCTTGGTTCATGGTCGACGATTCTTTTGGGCCTGTTATTAGTTCTAATAGGATATACGGACCCAGAGGGGGACCCAAGATGATCATCCTCGACTCTGATTTTCGATTGGTACCTTTTATGAACGTCAGCCCAAGTTACCGTTGGGTACTCTATCAAATTTTGTTTCAGCTATTGTGAAGCCAAGGAGCTTTGGGGTTTGAGTCCTTGAGTGAATGCTTGAACGGCCTAATCGTCTACACGTCCATTCTTTCCATTTGAAACCTCGGTACAAATTCCCTGAGCATTTCGTTATCTCTTTGTTTCACTTTAAAGAGGTCCAATTTTCTGGTCTCGACTTTGATGGCCCCGTCATGAGCCTTTACGAAGTCACCTGCAAAACATAGAAATCAAATCAATAGAATTTAGGGGAGGTTGTGATAACATATCATTTCTCATTTGGACAATGTTTCTCCGTACTTTTTCAGCAACACCGACTCGATTTCGTCATCTTCAAAGTCATTTACCTTGATGGAACACGTGTAGGAGGTCATGTGTTCATTTGGATCCGTGGTTTCATTATAAATTAGAATATCAGGCATACAGAACTTCATTGGGATTGGTAGCGAATCTGCGCTCGGAGGGAAAGGCTTTTGGACAAATTTCTAGGAATCCAAGCCTTTCAGTATCAGTGGTACTCCTGGGATTTAATCAAT
The DNA here is from genome assembly GCA_005239525.1 of Nicotiana knightiana. NCBI lineage: Eukaryota > Viridiplantae > Streptophyta > Magnoliopsida > Solanales > Solanaceae > Nicotiana > Nicotiana knightiana. The sequence goes on from ML400848.1 coordinate 30,134, forward strand.
TATGGAGTTATATGTCTCCACTTTTTTGTCGTTGGATTCGATCTTCTTTTCCCCCGTTTCCACCCGCTTCGTCAGTTCCCCAAGCATCTTTTTTAACTCGGGGTTGGTCCTGGGTTCAACTTCACCTGGCCTTTCTGTGGCTGGTTCACTTCTGCGGGTGATTTCCCAAGATGGTTCGGGCTCAACTCTGCTGGGGCCGCGCCTTTGGTTTTGCAACTAGGCTATCACCGCCTGTTGAGCCTGTAACATCTCAAAGATCACCTATAAGTTGATCTCATCGCCTTTGCTGTCGTGTGTACCCCGGGCTATCAATCTGGCTACCCCGCAAACGCTATTTTCTGGGTTGGTAGGCAAGTTTATGGCGATGGCTACATGTGAGTTGGCATCCATTGGGTCTGCGTTCGGAACTCCGTTGGGGTCAACGGGAAGCACCTCATTGCTGAGTAATACATTGTTGTTCTCACCATGGTGGTCAGACTCAACATCAACTTTCAAATGAGCAGATTGAGAGTTTGAAATTTTTTATTTGATCTGAAATTAAAATCTTAAAGAACAAGTATAAAACATAGTGTGTTATGGAATTTGTATCAAATTACCACTTTTATCTCTAGCCACATGTTGGGCGCCAAACTGTTTACCCTAAGAAATGGATAACAATTGAACTTATATGTGGTTTTAAGGATATGGATTAATTCAATACGAGTGATAGTCAAACCAATGATTTCGAGCTCGGTTGAGGGCTCAATGAGGAACCTGACCTCAATTCCAAGATTGCACTTATGAAGAACTTAAGAACAAAAATAAGAGCTTTTAACAACAAAGATCATTGAAATAAATTACCTTGGTATGCGTGTAACAATGTCCCTCGTGAATAATAAGCTTCCCCTTTATATAGTAGGGGAGTTTTACCCTAAGTATAATTCTAAGAAAGATTAAAATCTTCTGTTTTTCTAATCCCTGATTTTCTGCCGATAAAGATCGAGATTCACGATGTGATATCCGGTTGGGCCTGGACATCACGACCCTTTGTTAGTCGTGTGCAGCTATTTGGTAATGCTCTCCGAAATCTTGATCCTCGAACCGGACCTGGAGGACAAGGCCCCGATACCCTGAGGGCAGGTGTTTTGCCCGAGCCTTGATACGAGAGGCTACTCGCTCTGACTGTGTTTCATTAAGGTCACGTTCCTGTTCCGTTTTCCTCACCAGGAAATTAAGGTGTTCAGTGAGCTCGGTTTTAACTGTATACATATGTGTTTCTTTTCCTTAAAAAAATTAAGAAGCAATGATTTAAATTTTAAAGCGATTGACATATAAAAGAGCATCCGATTTAATAATTGGGAATTTTTTTAGTGAATTAATATATAGGGTATCCCATTTTATGTGAAAATCGTCAAACAAATTGGAAGAATATAGAGATATATTCATCAGATTAGTTTTCTTAAGGATTTAAAGTGTTATTTTGTGGCTTGAATTATTTCCTTGTATTTTTAGAAAACCCATAATCCCTATAGGTTTAGAAAAATTCATTGCCCTAATAGATTTGGGAAAGGAAAACCTATAGTCCTTGTCAAATTGGGAATCCTTTCTCTTATATATTTGGGACCTTTTGGGATCTATATATATGGGTTGTAGTTGGGGATTCTAGAGATAGTACTGTGTTTTTCTCTGATTCATAGTGGAAAACTCTCTATGCTTTTGCCCCGAGGATTAGGCTTAGCCGAACCTCGTTAAATCATTGTGTTAATTTTTCTTCTCTATTTGCTTTGTGTGTGATTGTATGCTAGTTAACCTACGATATTTCGCACAATTGGTATCAGAGCAAGGTTCGAATTTCTACATATAATCTAGGGTTAAGATGTCTTCATCATCTTCAACAAAGTACGAAGTAGAGAAATTTGACGTCCCTGGTGTCTACAAGGATTATGGAAGGAAATTGATGAGGATTTTCCTAAAGAAATGAAAGAGACAAATAAGGAAGACCTGAAAGAGCGGGCTTTGAGTGCGATTTTCATGAGCGTTATAGATAGAGTTCTTCGGGAAATTGCTGAAGAAACTTCAGTAGGAATGGCATGGAAGAAGCTGGAAGATCTGTATTCTAAGAAATCGCTAACAAACTGCCTCTACCTGAAAAATAGGTTATACAATCTCCATATGAATGAAGGTACACCTGTTAAAACTCATATCAATGACCTGGAGAATGTGGATATCAAAATTGAGAGTGAGGATTAGGCCTTGATTGTGTTATGTTCTTTACCACCATCTTATGATACTTTTGCCGATACGCTTGTATTGGTAAAAAAGAGTTTCACACGTAAGCCAGCTTTTGACAACTCAGTCAGTTACGCAGACACAGGAGAACTTGACAGCTGGATGTGATTCTTTGAAGAGGTATGGAACAAAGAGGCACAATTCAATAAACCCTCGAGCTTATCAGCCACGGGAAACTCAACCTGATCAAAATTGGGAAGAGGCATGGTCAGAATGAATCTAGACAAAGCTACGGGCAGATTCAAGGGCCCACAATTGATTACTCGAACATTATGTAACCGTACCCCAATTACCGTTATCCTTTGTAACACCTCATTAATGTCATAATTAGTCAATAATGAGCAGCCATAGCAAGAGTTGTACGTTATATCAAGGAATCTCCTATATAAGGAAGGGGAATATAGCTTGTAAAGGCATCTGATTCTCGAATACAATTAACTTCATTTTTCTATCTTTCTGCAATATTATCTATTATTCATTTTTCTATATTTCCTTGATTATCAGTAACCCGTGTTCATCCTAGAAATAGCTTTAGTCAAAGGATCTAATTCTTTGGTTAAACAACGCTGCTATGTGGGAAAGACAACATTTCACTGGAAGATGTTAGTAATGCACTAAAATCTAAAGAGTTGAAAAAGATCTTTCCAGACAGCAGAATTGAGGGCGAGGGTCTTGTTATTAGAGGAAGAACACAAAAAAAGGACTTTAACAGGAAAAAGTCAACCGTCAGATCAAAGTCTAGAGCAATGAAGCAACATTGTTATGAGTGTGGGGAGCAAGGTCACTACAAGGGAGATTGTCCTAAGCTGAAGGAGAAAAAAGGGAAGCAGAAAATAGATAATTCGGAAAATATTGTTGACACTGACAATAATTCTGATGATAGTGACTATGAGGGGAGGTCTGTGCTGTGAGTTCTAGTCATGGGCAAAATTCTTGGGTTCTTGATTCTGGTGCTACTTTCTACAAGAATCGGTTTATACTTACAAGAAAATAAGTGGGACTGTCTACATGGGAGATGATAATCCATTACTAGTAGAGGGGATCGGTAACATCAAATTGAGAATGTTCGACGGAATTATCAGAAACATTGAGTGTTAGCATGTTCCTCAGATAAAGAGAAATTTGATTTCTCTTTCGATTTTGGATGATTAAGGGTATAAATTTCACTCAGAGAATGGAATACTTAAGGTGTGTAAAGGACCCATGGTACTCATGAAGGGTAAACCGCATTCTAAATTGTATCATCTTCAGGCTAGTGTAGTTAAAGGGAAAGCTGTTGTAGCTTTTGGGAAAAGTGATCTGAATCAGTCTTAGTTGTGACAATTGTGACTTGGCCATATGAGTGATAATTGATTGTCTTTGTTGAGTAAGCAGAATTTACTGAATGCGTACAAAAATCAAGTTTTGAATTTTTGTGAGCATTGTGTGTTTGGTAAATAGACAAGGGTAAAGTTCAGCAAGAAAGCCAAGCACAAGACCAAAGACAAGTTAGATTATATACACTCTGACTTGTGGGGTCCAAACAGAGTTCCCTCCAAGAGTGGTGCCAGGTATTTCATGACTTTTATTGATGATTACTCAAGGATGGTGTGGGTGTATTTTCTAAAAACAAAAGATGAGGCATTTCCGACATTTGTTAAATGGAAGACGATAGTTGAGAGGCAGACTGCAATAAAAGTTAAGCGTCTTCGAACTGACAATGAGTTGGAATTTTGCAATCCTGAGTTCGATAATTTCTGCAGCAGAGAGGGCATAGTGAGACACCCACTTGTGTCAGAACACCACAACATTATGGTGTTGTAGAACATGTGAACATAACGCTTTGTGATAAGGCAAAAAGCATGCTTTCACACTCATGTATTAGCAAAGATTTTTGGGCTGAAGCAATCAATACAACTTGTTATTTGGTCAACAGATCTCCATCCACAGCTATTGAGTTCAAACTTTTTTTGAGGTATGGTCTGATTTTCCGGTTGATTATTCAAATTTAAGGATATCTAGTTGTACTTCTTATGCTCATGTGAGGGATGAAAAACTTGAGTCGAGGGAAAAGAAGTGCATATTTCTAGGGTATGAACTTGGAGTGAAAGGTTATAGGTTGTGGTGCACAGATCAAAAGACTCCAGGGATAATTATCAGTAGGGATGTAACATTCAATGAATCTACCTCACTGGACAGTCAGAGGGAGAAGGCAATAGCAGAAACATACTGTGGTGTTAGTGACCGCATAGAGCTAGAAATTGAATCTCCACTAGCTCAGCCTAGTAGTTCTAAAGTAGAGGAAGTGGAGGAGGTGCAAAATATTGATCAATATTATAATATTGATTCACTTGCGCAACAACCCTATAACATTGCAACAGATAGAGAGAAAAGAGTGATCAATCCACCACAAAGGTTTACAAACGTAGCTGATGGTAATTTTCTTGGATATGCAAATTTTGTAGAGTTTGCTTTGTCTGTTGCAGAGACCATTGATGTGCTTGAGCCTAATAGATATAAAGAAGCTATTTATAGTCCATAAGCAGATCACTGGGTTGGTGCTATGAGTGAAGAGATTGAGTCTCTTAATAAGAATCATAATCAAACATGGAAGCTTGTTCCATTGCCATAGGGATAGAAGGTACTAGGCTGCAAATGAATTTTCAAAAGAAAATAGGGCAATCCAGGGTTGAAGCATCAAGGTACAAGGCAAGATTAGTAGCTAAAGATTTTACATGGAGGGAGGGGTTATATTACAATGAAGTGTTCTCTCTAGTGGTAAAGCATAGCTCGATCAGGGTCTTACTGGCTTTAGTGGCTCTTCATGACTTAGAATTAGAGCAGTTAGATGTGAAAACTGCATTCTTGCATGGTGAGTTGGATGAGCAGATTTATATAAGTCAACCCGAGGGATTCATTACTCAGGATAAGAGAAATCATGTTTGCTTGCTTAAAAATCTTTATATGGCCTGAAACAGTCGCCTAGGCAATGGTATAAAATATTTGATACATACATGATTCAAAATGCATTTTCTCGAAGTGCATATGATAGTTGTGTGTATTACAAAAGGCTTGAAGACGGTTCTAGTGTATATTTGTTGTTATATGTGGATGACATGCTTATTGCTGCTAAAAACATGTCATATATTACCCGATTGAAGAAGAAACTAGGTGAGGAGTTTGAGATGAAGGATTTAGGTGCACCAAAGAAGATTTTGGGGATGGAGATTACTCGAGATAGAAGGGTTGGAAAGCTGATGTTGTACCAACGGTCCTATATTGAGAAGGTCCTCAAGAGATTTAATATAACATGTGCTAAATCTGTGTCTGTTCCTTTTGCTTCCCATTCAAGTTGTCTGCAGACATGTCACCAAAAATAGACGAGGAGATGGAGCAGATGTCTAGTGTTCCATATTTGAGTGTTATAGGTAGCGTTATGTATGCTATGGTTTGCACTCGCCCTGACATTTCACATGTTGTTAGTGTTGTGAGTAGATACATGGCGTGTCCTAGTAAAGAACATTGGCAGGAGGTGAAGTGGATCTTGAGATACTTGAAGGGTACTGCAGATGTAGGCTTGACTTTTTACAAAGACAAGTTGAGTGAATCCTTAGTTGGCTATGTCGATTCAGATTATGCAGGGGACTTAAACAAGAGAAAATCTCTGACAGGTTATGTTTTTACTCTTTCTGGTAATGTCATCAGTTGGAAGGCGACTTTGCAGTCTGTCGTTGCTTTGTCTACCACAAAAGCTGAGTATATGGAAATTACGGAAGCAGTTAAAGAGGCTATTTGGCTACAAGGCTTTGTAAGTGATCTTGGACTAGCTCACAAGAAGACACAAGTTTTTTGTGTCAGTCAGAGTGTCATTCATCTTACTAAGAATCAGATGTTTCATGAGCGGACGAAGCATATTGAAGTCAGACATCACTTTATTCGAGACATTATATCAAAAGGGGTTGTTGATGGAAAGTGTCTACGAATGATAATCCAGCTGATATGATGACGACGGCAGTCCCGACCAACAAGTTTAGGCATTGCCTAGACTTGAATGGTGTGTGCAGTGCTCAATAGAACCCTTGCGAAGACTAAGGTCAAGGTAGAGAGACGTTGTTCTTGTTGATGAAGAGAATTTAAGAAAAGGGGAAGATTTATTATTTTGTGGCTTGAATTATTTTCTTGTATTTTTAGAAAATCCATAATCCCTATAGGTTTAGGAAAACCCATTGCCCTAATAGATTTAGGAAAGGAAAACTTATAGTCCTTGTCAAATTGAAAAGCCTTTCTCTTATATGTTTGAGACATTTTGGGATCTATATATATGGGTTGTAGTTGAGGATTCTAGAGATAGTACTGTGCTTTTCTTCTCATTCATAGTGGAAAACTCTCTCTGCTTTTGCACCGAGGATTAGGCTTAGCCGAACCTCGTTATCTTTGTGTTGATTTTTCTTCTCTACTTGTTTTGTGTGTGACTGTGTGCTAGTTAACCCACGATATTTCGCAACATAATATTAAATTGTTTTTAAATTTAGAAAATAACAACATATCCAATATTATCTCACATCGTGGGGTCTGGGAAGGGTAGTGTGTACGCAGACCTTACCCCTACCTTGTGAGGACAAATATGTTATTTTCAATAGACCCTCGACTCAGGAAAGCATAAGCACCACATTAATGAAAATGTAGACAAGAAGGGACAGTACCATAACAAGACAGTAAGATGATCAACAATGAAAGAAAATAATGATTAGTCATAAAAATCTACTACCAACAGAAAGCGAGATTGCGTGTCAATACTACTACTGTTATGAACACTCTATATTTTTAAATTTAAAAAGGGTTTATTTTTTAGAAAATTAACTAAAAAGGAAATAGATTCATTTCTTTTGAAATGGGGAGAGAGTATAAATTAAGAGATTGCAGTTTGTTAAGTAATCTTCCAATTTTCAATGCCAAAATTTTCAAGAAGACCTCAAATTGATTACTCCCTTTTCTGCAAGAATAAAGGGAAAACTAGGAGCCTAATGACCTTTGGAGAGTTCATTTAATTTGCTCCACGTCTTTTTTTACCCCTCAAAACATGCTTGGAATTGGGGTAGTTGAGATGTCTTTCTTGTAACAAAAGGACACAAAAAGCAGACTTTGTTGAAAAGTGATAAAGGGAACATCAAGGCATTTTAACAGATGCATTCTCTTATGTGTGAATACTGACATTTCAGACTTGCTCTCCCTTAAAGCCAAAATATACAAACATGTCACTTTAAAAAATAACATCAAGAACTCAAAGAAGTAAGACTAGCATAAAGAAAAATTGATTGAATGTTTATGGTAGGGCACACCCTCTATTATTTATATCCTTAAGAAATTAAGAAGCCCTTAAGCCACCCGTGGAATCTTTACGCAAATAAGAAAGGCTGCACTAAACTCTAGCTATGTGCGGGGTCCGAAGAAGGGCAGGACTATAAGGGTCTATTGTACGCAATAATATTCTGTATTTCTGTAAGATGTTATTTTCACGACTCGAACCTGTGACCTCCTGGTCATATCACGGCAACTTTAGTATTTGTTTTCTTTTAACTGGTATACATAAATTAAATAATGATTCACTGATTCTATATATATATATATATATCAACTATGTTTTATTTAAGTAGTTGGGTGTAGGATTATTCAAGTTCACCTATAAATAACTAAAAGAGTATTTTTTGGAGAATGATAAACTTGACTTAAAGGAGTGAAGATGTGTGATATGATATTGGGACTGGTGAGATTACTACATACTTGACCTCATGACCATTGAATCAAGTCTTTGACGTTAAATTAGTAGTAATTATGATATATAAAGAAAGCCAAGTTGAAAATTTAGTGAAGGAGAAATCTTAAAGTAGGTGCAAATTCTTTCAATTTCTGGCCAACCATACTAGTATCTCTTGCTTATTACTCCCTCTGTGTCATGTTTCTCTTTTATACGGCTCTTAAGAAATATTAATTAAGAAGGAAATGTATTGGTAGAAAATAAATAATACATATAAAATTATATGTGGTTGACAGAGCAAGATACGTGGATCAGTAAGAAGATGACAACTGGAAAGTTAACATTAAAAGATGTATACAAGAGGTACGAGCAAATCATTCACGAGATGAAAGGACGCATATGCTCGAGCCTAAATTATTCAATGAAGAGACACATGCGGAATGAATCAAGATAGTAAAAAAGGAAGATTCATGAACCTTCAATTAATAAGGAGAGGGAATCAAAATCGTTATAAAATCTTTATGAACAGTTATAATTACCAATTATAATGGATCATTAACACCATTAAAGCTCATAATGGCTGAGCCATTAATGGAAGAAAATGTTATATTTGTAAACATCTATATAAGGGAAGAGAATTTCACTTGTAAAGACACGTTCCGACTTATATTGGAATACAATTATTTTCTTTTGCTTTCAATCAATTATTTCTATATCTCTTGTCACGTTTATTTCCTTTCATATAATTGAGAAAGTACAAATTTCTTGGTTATTAGTAACCGGAGTTCTTCTAGAAATAGGCTTTTACCGAGAATCTTATTTTTTGGTTAAACAAATTGGTTCCGTTACCGAAAAACTGATTATCTTTTTACTTTTCAGATCGTTCTTTCTCACAACCAATTCATCTCAACTGTCAATGACAACAACCAATAGGTAGGAGGAACTACAGTTCCTTCATCTCAGGAATTCCCACGCAATTCTCGAGAAAGAACACCTGAAAGATCTACTACTCACACGAATGAACAACATGAAGATGAGCAGACCGTTAAGCAAGATGCTATGAAACAATTGATCCTTGAACACGTGATTAATGCTCTTCAAGCTTTGGTGAGGGGACTGCCAACTGTACCACCAAATCCTCCCCCAAATAATACTGCAACTGTAGAAAATCCATGCTCAGGGCTTGCCAATTCAGGAAGTGGGGGAACGTCCAATGAGTCACGTGATGGGAGATCAGGTACACCAAGTAATTCTGATTTACAAAATTTGTTACTAACTTTGCAGAAACAGGTGAAAGAACAAAACGACCGCATTGAGCAAATACCTGGCATAACACATGTAATTAAAGGAGTGGATATTGATAAATATTCATAACAACCTTGGAAAGCGCAGCTCCACTGCCCATTCCTAAGAAGTTCAAAATGCCTGACATCTCAAAATATGATGGAACAACTGACCCACGAGATTACGTGACCGCATTCACCACAGGCGTGAAAGGGAATGATCTGACCAAACAAGAGATTGAGTCAGTTTTAGTCAAGAAATTTGGAGAAAAACTCACAAAATGAGCATTAACATGGTATTCTCTTTTACCTGAAAATTCTATTCATTCTTTTGCTGAGCTTGTAGATTTATTAATAAAAGCACATTCGGGAGCTCAAAAAGTTAAAAAAAGAATGGAAGATATCTTCAAAGTAAAATAAGGGGATGCTGAGTTGTCAGGAAATTTGTGGATATATTCCAACGTGAAAGAATGATGCCTCAGCGAGTGCCTGATAACTGGGCAACAATGGCGTTTGCAAGTAATCTGAATGAAAAAAGTTCAGAAGCCACGATAAGACTCAAGGAAAGTTTACGAGAATTTCCTGCAATAACATGGAACGATGTATATAACAGATACAACACCAAACTACGGATTGAAGAAGATATCGTTCCACAGTCAAGGGTTGGTGAGAGAACAGGTTCGAGGTGGTCAGAATCTGAAAAGAGGTCCGGTAAAAACAGGTACGAGCCTTATATGGGAGCTACAGGACGAGATGCACGATCCAAGCTAGAGAATGTACGATCTGACCATAAATTCAGGAACAGAGATGCAGGGTCATCATCATCTAGGTTCTTGAAAGACCGAGATGTACGTGATAGGGATACCAACGTGAATGCAAGGATTGGAGATTATAGTTTTAATATTAGTACTTCTGAGTTGGTAGCTGTTCTAAGGAGTATGGGAGATAAGGTGCGGTGGCCCAATCAAATGAGATAAAACCCAAATAGAAGACATCCAGATTTTTGGTGCGAGTTTCATAACGACAATGGCCATAAAACAGCAGAGCAGATTATTACAGGGTGGAGTAGAACATTTGTTAAAGCAGGGATACTTGACAGACTTGTTTAGCGAGAAAGGTAAACAGACTTACCTGAAGGATATACAAGAACATCCAAAACCTCCATCTCCAAAGAGAATAGTAAACATGATAAGCGGGGGAGAAGAAGTCAACGGTGTAACATACATAGCTGCAAAAATTACGGCGAAATTTAGAGTAACCCACGGGAAGCGAGTTCGTCAAGTTTTGGAGGAAGATAGCGTAACATTTGATGATGCAGATGCGGATGGATTGATGATTCCTCACAACGATGCACTAGTAATATCTTTACTTATACATGATACTAATGTAAAACGAGTTTTGATTGATCCATGTAGCTCCGTGAATATTATTCTGTTGCAAGTGGTGAACGAAATGCAAATTGGTGACAAGATGCTACCAAAAGCACGTTCCTTATCTGGATTCGATAATTCAACTGTTATTACGAAAGGGGAGATATTGTTAACTATATTCGCGGAAGGAGTCATCGAAAAAATGAATTTCAAGTAATAGACACGGACATGGCCTATAATGTGATCCTTGGGAGGCCATGGATTCATGACATGTATGTTGTGTCCTCTACGTTGCATCAAGTTATTAAATTTCCTTCAAAATGGGGAATTCAACAAATTTGAGGAGATCAACAAGTTTCTAAGAATATTAATTCAGTGGTTCAATCATACAAAGAAAGCATTGTTACAAATGAGAATTTCGCGGAAGACATGGTAAATAAAATCTCATCAGAAAATGTATCAAAGCAAACATATGTGGATTCAAGATGGATGTCATTCAAGAACCGAAGGAGAATGAAAATATCAAAACAACAATTGAAGGGCTCGAAGTTGTTGTGCTATTCAAACAATGGCCAGACCGGAAAGTTTATATTGGAGCAAAGCTGAACCCAGGAAAGAGAGGTAAGTTAGTTGAATTTTTAAAAACTAACGCAGATTATTTTTCTTGGTCGCACTCGATATGACAGGTATACCTCCAGAGGGGATGACTCATAAATTGAATGAAGATCCATCATACGTACCTGTCAAGCAAAATAAGAGGAAGCAAGGTTCATTCAAAAATCAAGTAATTCATGATGAGATACAAAAACTCTTAAAAAACGGTTCAATACGTGAGATAAAATATCCTAATTGGTTAGCTAATATTGTGGTAGTTCCAAAAAGAACGGTAAATCGCGAGTTTGCGTAGATTATACTGATCTAAATAAAGCTTGTCCAAAAGATTCATCCCCTTTCTCGCATATAGATCAATTGATTGATTCTACCATATGTCATGAGCTCTTGAGTTTTTAGATGCATATTCAGGTTATAATCAAATAAAGATATATCCTTTAGATGAAGGGAAAAATTCATTTATTATGGACATGGGGACTTATTGTTACAAAGCCATGCCTTTTGGTTTGATAAATGCTGGAACCACATATCAAAGGTTGGTGACCAAGATGTTTCAAGAACACCTGGGAAAGACTATGGAAGTATATATTGATGATATTCTAGTCAAATCTGCACGAGCATAAGATCATTTTCAAAATCTTTCAAGTACCTTCGAGATCCTCCGCAACTATAATATGAAATTGAACCCAGAAAAATGTGCCTTCGGCGTAGCTTCAGGTAAGTTTTTAGGTTTTCTTGTATCTAATAGAGGTATTGAAGTAAACCCTGCACAGATCAAAGATATTGAAGAAATTCCCGATATACTCACGAGCAAAAAGGAGGTATAAAGATTGACAGGGAGGATAGGAGCTTTGGGAAGATTTATTTTCAAGTCTTCGGAGAAAAGTTTTAAATTCTCTTAAGCGCTAAAAAGGCAAAATCAGTTCGAGTGTACTCAAGAATGCTAAAAAGACCTCAAAAATTTAAAGGCATACTTGTCAAATCCTCCTTTGCTGACTAAACCAAAAGATCGTGAGAGGTTGTTTGTTTATCTCACAGTTTCAGAAATGGGTGTAAGTGCAGTTTTGGCACGAGAAGACAAAGGTAAACAATCTCCAATTTATTATGTCAGTAAGTCTTTGTTGGATGCTGAGACTAGATATCCTCACTTAGAAAAACTTGCTTTAGCATTAGTTATGGCATCTATAAAGTTAAGACCTTATTTTCAATGCCACCCTATTTTCGTAGTAACTGCTTATCCTCTAAGGAATATTGTGACGACCCGACAGGTCGTTTTAACTATCTGCACTTCGCTCGGTATTTTGAGGGTTCGAATAAGTCCGTGTTATTGTATGGCACTTGTTGGTATGTCTGGACGTGGTCCCAAGGGGGTCGAGTGAGTCTTGGATAGGTTTGGGTTGTGTTGCGTTCGTTTTTTTAATGTTTCGACGTTGTTTCTTCAAGCATAAATAGTACTACATTAAGCAAATTATCTCCAATTACTGATTTATTGAAGCATTATATCCGTATCATAATTACGGATTCATAGAAAAAAGAATCATCAAATTTGGACATCGTATGAAGAGTTTATGGTCATTTAACTATGAATTGGGTTGCCAGATTTTTCAGATTAATTACGAAATTGCCATTGACTTCGTATTTAAAAATCTTCACTATTTTCAAATATTGAAACCAACATATCTCCTTCAATATAAGGTCAAATTGAGTGATTCAAGAGCTTAACCTGAATAGAATTTCACAAGACATTCATTGGAGGTATCAAAAGTGAGTTTCGAGATTATTTCACACAAGAAACGAGACAGAACAATGTCAAAATGAGGGTTTTATTCATTTAACATATTTTGAGTTAGGTAGCTCGGAATTGGGCAATTTTTGAGGCGATTTTCATCATATGAATTGGGATATGTGTTCTCTACTCAGTTTTGATTATATTCAATGAATCTATCTTCGATTTTAGCTTTTAATTGATGAATTTTAAAGAGAAAATTGGGGGGTTTGGCTTAAAGTTTCATAATATGAATTTTTGAGTTTTGAACATCGATTTGGAGTCGGAATTGAGTGAAACTAGTATAGTTGGACTCGTAATTGAATGGATTTTTGAATTTTGTGAGTTTTGTCGGGTTCCGAGGCATGGACCCGGGTGTGATTTTTGGCCGAATTTGGTATTTGATTTAGGGTTCGATCTTTACCATTTGGAATTGTTTCCTTGGGCTTTATTTGATGTATTAGAGTTTCTTTTGTATAATTTTGAGACGTTCGAAGGTCACTACGTGCGTGATGGTATTTTTGGAGCATCGCTTGGCTTGCTCGGTATTTTAATTGACTTGTTCGAGGTAAGTGTTTTGCCTAACTTTGTTGAGAGAATTTTTACTTTTATGAGGTGACGAGCGTATATGTATGTTCCAGGGTCAATCATGCTTGGGGGGTGGATTATCTAACATTTATGTTTGTAGAATTTCGTGACCTCTTGCTTCATGCCTCACTTGACTTCTAGATATTAAGAACCGAGTATTAAATGTTATAATCAAGACTTAGTCTATTATAACTTGATCAAATTTGATGGAACTTTGAGAATACATTGATGTGACTAATTCGGTCATCTCTATGCATAATCATTAATACATTGTTACAATCGATATTTTGAGATGCTAGATTCCATATTTGTACTATTGATAAATTGTGGGATTTTTGGAAGTACTTGAATTATGTGTTCCTTGAGGGTTCATTGAATCATTGTTGGCTTGAAAATCAGTGATTGAGAATTTGTTTGGAATATTGGTTTGGATACTCTCCTAGATGTTATTTATACATCCTACCTTGCTATTTTATTCATATTCATATGCTTAATAAGGAAGATTGTAAAGCACGAAGGGTGATGCCGTGCCACTTTATATTCATTATCATGTGAGAAAGAGTGTAAATCACGAAGGGTGATGTCGTGCCATTTTATATTCATTATCATGTGAAGAAGAGTGTAAAGCACGAAGGGTGATGTTGTGACATTTTATATTCATTATCATGTGTGGAAGAGTGTAAAGCACGAAGGGTGATGCCGTGCAAATTCATATACATTATCATATGAGGGAAGAGTGTAAAGCACGAAGGGCGATACCATGCCATATCATGTGAGAGTAAAAGCACGAAGGGTGATGCCGTTCCATTTTATTTATATTGTTATGCTTTTAATATTATGAGGTCATGGCACGAAGGGTATTTCTGTGCAGGTGAGGATGAGGGACATGCATTATGATGTGATATCTATTTTCCGTGTATACATTTTCGCCTTTACCTTGAGTTGTTATTGTCGAAATTATATATTTTGTGTGATATGTTGTTGTTGTCCAGTACTTGACCTCTATCTCAATTGTTGTTGCGTTGTTCATGTCTTTTACTTGCTTAACATGCCTATGCCATGCCTATCTCCTGCTTTTAAAATTATACTCATGTCATACTTATTTCATCACTCTAGTTTAAGCATTCCGTCATGGTAGTCATTCACGCCCTTGCTTTTTAACTTGTAAAGATCATGTGTTTCCTTCTTATTTGTCATATTTTTACTTAGGCCTCCAATATGCTAATTAATTGACATTGATATCCCTTACTTTCCAATTGTTATTATTACTCACGTGCTTTTTGTTTAGTTCTTTATTGTTGCCCACATGTATATCCTTGTCCATTTTTGTTACTCATGTATTTCCTACTTTGTAAATCCTGTTATCGTGTTACTCATGTATTTCCTGCTTTGTAATGCTGGTAATGTCAGATGCTGATTCGAAAGATGTTCGTGCATTTGGATATAGCTGTCACTTGTCCATGGTAGCTTAGGTTATTTCTAATCTATTTATGTAACCTTCAAGTAGAACGTGTATTTATTTGTATCAGTTTTGAAATTCCAAATCTTTGAAGCTCGTGATTCGTACTACTAGGTCTTGGGTAAATTTGTAAATATTCTGCTAATTCTTTACTATTTTCCTATAATCTCTTTTGGACGGTATTTTGGTTAGTTAGCTTACCTAGCAGATTGACTTAGGTGCCATCACGACTAGTGGTGTTTGGATCGTGACAAGGTGGTATCAGAGCACTAGGTTCGTAGGCTATACGAGTCATGAGCAAGTGTCTAGTAGAGTCCTACGGATCGGTATGATGACGTCCATGCCTATCTTCGGGAGGCTACAGGGCATTTAGGAAAAAAATTCCCTTTCTTCTTTCCTTATCGTGCGGCCTTGTTTCAGCTTGAAATCTACGACTTTGACTCCTCCTAATCGCTCATATGTGGTGTTATGCACTCAGTATTCATTATGTGCCGACGATCGATGATGCTGCAGATAGATTACAATGTGTTGTCTAGCCTCAGAAGAAGATGCAGTGTTAAATCTTCTAGTCGTTCATTTGTGGTATGAGGCGGTTCATGGTCTGGTTGGTAAGCACATATTTATGAAGATTGGCTGGTGGCCTGGCTATTGTGACTAAGGTGGGTTCATGGAAAGGTGTCGATTTGAGTATAACCGGTGGGCCATCTCCTGCATGATGAGTTTGGATCGTGTGTCTCGTGTGAGGTTTCCATTCGGTGGAGCACATATATGATCATTTTAGAGCATTTGGGGAAGTTGTTTGACTATTGCAATGATGGGTACGCGCTTGGCAGAGTCTTCGGGGTGTTCTATGACCAGTATTGCATGAGTTTTTGAAGTATTCAGCTAAATAGTCGTGCGGGATCGGGGCATGTTGTGAAGATATGGTACTTTGGGGTGCCGATGAGATGATCTATGGCTTCGAGCTAAGTGGTGAAGTCTGTTAATGACAATCAGATTGTAGGGTCATGGACCGTATCAGTTTCCGAACCGAGACATTGCTTGGTTATTTCTTTGGATGGTCATATGCTGGTGAAGCACGGGTTGCTCGATGTGTATTAGTTGTGTATTGAAGATCAGAGTAAGATGAGTAGTTATTGAGAAGGTTCTGGAGAGTTCCGGGTCTTATGTAGCCTTTAAGAATATTTGAATTTGTTTGCGGGTGGGCTTGAAAATGGTAGCGAATTGTAATCGGATATGCGGCATTTCCTTTCAAGGAAGGTCTACATGTCAATGTTGGAGTGATGCAACAAATGCTTTGGGTTCCCAGGAATTTCCCTTAGGACGATCATATCAGATTGAGTTACTTTCGGGTTGGCAGTCTGCGAGACTCGATTGAGTTAAAGGCGATTGGTTCTGATTACTCGATTATGTATTACTGAGTTCCGTAGAATTTATCATGGTTATGACCATGGTCGGAGTTGATTTTTTTTACAAGTATAGAAGCTATATTGCTTGTGGTGGTGTTCTCCTGGATTGAGTTAAATGAAAGATTCTCGGGTGATGAGGTGTTCAATTTGCTTATAGTTCAGAGTTGACTATGAAACTTTCGTAGTGTTGCGAGTTAGCATGTTAGAAGAGACGCGCCGTGTGGGTTTGAAAGGTTGCATGTACAAGGTTGTGGTTTAGTTTTGGAGGGAAGGATACGAGTTCTTGATGTCTCAACAATTTTGGGTGTTTGAAGTCTTGTTGGCACTATGGGAGTCTCATCGAAGTAGAGTTCATTGTTGGCAGGCACATTGTGTTTCGACTTATGGATGTTTCTCCGCAAGACGATGGAATATGAATTACGTGTCAGCTATTTGAGAAGCGGTGTTGAGATTGGGTATGAAAATTCTGGTATTTGTGAGGCTCAGAGACTGAGTGTTCTTGTTGGCGGACTATTACTTGATTGAGAGTTGTGAATGAGTGTAGAAGATTGGATGATTAATGGTAGGTGTTATGGAGAGGTTTCTATAGATTTTTGGAAGGTTTATTACAATTTTGAGGATGATCGGAATTAGGTTTGGGGATTATTTTGAGCCCAGTGAGGGTGTGTATTCTGTATCAGGTTGGATTTGCTTGCTCTTGCGCAGTTGATGCCACATGTATATCATCGGGCAGAGTGGATGTTATTCGCGCCTTGGTTTATGTCGTATGTTTCTCTCTTATGCTATGACGGGTTGTGAGGGTTACATGATTCTTCGCACGCATATTGTGATTCAGTTTAGGCCTCATGCACTATGGGCGAGGTGGCCCTTGTGATGTTGATTTGCTTATTGCACCACAGTTGTGCTTGACTTTCTCAATATTGTTCGTTCCTAATGATTTCCCCACAGTTATATTTTGTACACACTGTTGTGCTTGATGTTGACGCACATGTGATCAGTGAGCCCGAGTATTATGGCTCGAAGGGTACCCTATATGGAATGATATGATGAGATCGGGCTGCACACCGCAATGGTACAGTGATGAAATGTGGCTTCTTATTTCTATTTCGTGTATTTTGCTTTCACCTTGTTCGGAATAGTTCATAGTAAAATGCTAAAATTTTCCTGTCTGCTTAACTTGCTTAGTAGTTTTCTTATTTAGTTTTCTTACTATTATCTGTCATGTCTGAATTATTACTTGGTATTATACAGAACCGGGTTGTGTGTGGGTCCATATGTTTATTGTTGATGCTTGTCAGTGTGGCTGCTCGTATTGACTGAGATGAGGTTTTGAGACCTGAGATTTGCGCTATTGTATTAGGATGAGGAAGGTTTGGAAGAATAACACTATATATTGTTGAGGATGTGGACAATGGCCTTAGTCGGACGAGTGAGTTTCTTGGCTTATTGATCAGATGAGTGGTTAAGCGGTTATGCGTGTTTCTGTCATCATCGGTAGGGTATGAAGGTTTTGAATGAGGTTCTAATCGGCATGAGGTTTGCTATCGGCACCAGATTTGTTTTGGGCAGTAATGATGGTCGGCAGTTCCTACTGTGAGTGTCAAAGTAATGGGGTATATCATGTGATTACATATTGTGTTATGGTTTTGACTTGATACATCTTGTTCAGACTTATACAGTATGTGGCTGTGAGATTCGGGTCTTGTAATGAATTCTGGATGATAGAGATTGAGTTCTAAGGTTTAAGGACAAAGGTCGAAATAAGGATCTCTAGTTATGTTGTGTTGGTAGGCTTATGTGGATCAGGGTGACGTGGGATCACCTCCGGGTTTATGCTTAGTAAGGTTACACCGTGATTTAGCTAATTTCGCATTAGTTACGGAAATCACAAATGCAGAAAATAAAATCGTAATACATTTGTTTCATTCAGCACTAGACCAGGATAAAAATGAGGTAAGTTTAAATAACTTAACTTGGGGACTGGAGAAACGAACTTGTTATTTTTTGCAGTATGGAACAGTACATGAAGATAAAAAAGAGTCTCAGTTACTTCGACGAAAGACTGCCCGTTACTGCCTAATTATAGGAAACCTGTATCGAAAAATACTCGGTGGACCTTTAGCAAGATGCCTTGGACCTGCTCAAATAGAGTATGTGAGGAGAGAAGTACACGAGGGACATGGGGGAAATCACGCAGGAGGAAGATCATAGGTAAAAATTTTAATTAGAGCAGGGTACTATTGGCCGAAAATGGAAGAAGATGCAGAAAATTTTATAGCAAAATGTGATAAATGCCAACGATATGGCAATGACATGCATCGCCCAACAGAATTATTACACACGGTTATTTCTCCGTGGACATTTATGAAGTGGGGAATGGATATTGTGGGACCTCTGCTACAAGCTAAAGGAAAGGTATGATTTTTGTTATTACTAACAGATTATTTTTCCAAATTGGTAGAGGCAGGAGATTTCAAATAGGTACGAGAAAAGGAAGTCATGGATTTTATTTGGCGAAACTTTATATGTCGATTCGGTGTGCCAAAAGAAATTGTATGTGATAATGGCCCACAGTTTATAGGAACGAAAGTCATAGAGTTTTTTCAAAGTTGGCAAATCAAACGAATAACTTCCTCACCTTATCATCCCGTAGGAACAATCTGAGTCCACAAACAAGATTATTATCAATAATTTGAAGAAAAAATTAGAGGAATCAAAAGGCAATTGGCCCGTGGTGTTGCCAAGAGTATTATGAGCTTATCGAACGACGACAAAAATAGGCACGGGAGAAACCCCATTTTCGCTAGTATATGGCGCTAAAGCTTTAATTCTAGTTGAAATAGGTGAGCCAAGTACGAGATATGCACAAGCAAATGAGGAATCGAATAAGGAAGAGACAAGAACGAATTTAGATCTACTTGAGCAAAGGAGAGAAGCAGCTCTAATAAGAATGGCAACTCAAAAGCAAATTATTGAACGATATTATAACAGGAAAGCTCATCTCAGATACTTCATGATTGGGGACTTTGTTCTCAAAAAGGTTTTTCAATCAACAAAAACAACTGGAGAAGGAAAGTTGAATCCAAATTGGGAAGGCCCTTATAAAATTCGAGGTATTGCTGGGAAAGTTGCTTATGAGTTGGAAACCATGGAAGGCAAGGTACTACCTTCAAATTGGAATTCTGTTCATTTGAAAAAATATTACTTCTGAGCAAAGGAAATACCCACGGTCAGGTATCAATTTATTATGATTTTCTTGCGTTCTGTTAAATTATACTAACAATTTTAGATGATAGGCAAAAAGCTATCCCTCACCAAATGATGATATTAGACCTAAAAGACACGTGGGATACAAAATTATTCTCAGTCTGGGTTACAACCTTTCTGATGGAAATGAAAAGGATTAAGCAGTCATCATCTAAAAATATACCTCCGAGTCCCATATGTATTTTCCTTTTCAGGAAATGGACGACATGGAAGGAATAATCAAGTGCTCGAGATTTCATACTTCAAAGATCTAAGACTTGGGGGACTATAGATATGAAGGCAAAGAAGACTGAAAGTCCAAAAAGACTAAAGAAGACTAAAAGTCAGAATTCAAGTCTGGATCAACCCAAAAATCAAAAGTCAAGAGCTAATCAAGAGCCAAAAACCAAGCCTGACTCAAAAACCTTTGTAATAAGCTTTGATAAAGTGCAAACTCATGGACATAAATTATAAGATCTTATGAGTACCTAGGTTAAGAGCAATAATTAGTCATGGGTTGCAAGATATACCCTAGAATTTTTTGAAATCTGCTATAAGAAAAACAGTTATGAAAGAGTTGTAGATGTTGTACAAAAAGTTACTTGAATACATGTAAAGTGTTATATAATTGGAAAGTTCAAAATATGAAACTTCATCAAATCGTTCATGAAAATTCTTCCAAATATGTATTTTCCTACTTCTCTCATATACTTACACCAATATGAAGTTGAGACGTCTTCTTCATTAGTTTTGTTTATAAAAGGATCCTCTTTTATAAAATTCGTGTTTATATCAAAATCACGAAATATTAAGCATTTTTAAATGCAAGAGTAAAACAGAAACTCAAAATTAAACGAACGATCATATATTAAACTTGGATAAAACTAAGTATATACTTAGTTAAAAAAAAATTGATTGTTTGATAAACAAACCAGGGGTAAAACTAACCAACCATTCCAAAAAGAAAAAAAAAAGCTTCACATCAAAAGTTCAAAAGAAACAAACTAAGTTTTGAAAGAACACTATGGGGCAGAATCCAAAGTAGCATTATCAGCAGCGGGAGAGGCAGTATCCAATATGGGATCATCAACAACGGGAGAATATTCAACTTCAGCAGAAGAGGCTTGAACACCAACTTCACCAGGAGTAAGTTCATCACCTTCGACAACGCCGACCTCAGGTGAGGAAAAGTTCTGACTTTACTGAGTTTTTTCAATAGTTTCCTTAGCCTTTGCAATCTCAGCATTCAATTCAAGCCTTCCTTGCTAGCCTCCATCAAAGTCTCGAGGCGAGTGTTCAAAAAATCTCAGCTTACATCAAATGTTGATTTATCTTCGAGGGCTTCGTAGTACTTCTCCCATTGCTCAATTTCAGCCTTCAATTCTTCTCTTTCAATCAAAGAAGCATCATAAAAAGCCTTCAAAGGGGTGAGAGATCTCTCCAAGAACTGGATCTTATCAAAAGAGGCACGAAGGTCTTTTTGGGCCTGAGTGAGTGTTTGAACAAGCTCCCCGACATATGTCTCCTTCTGATTAAGGAGTTCTTTCAAACCCCTAATCTCTTCGGTAGCTTTGGAAAGTTTCTCTGCAAATGAAGACTCAAGAATGTCTTTGTCTTTGCCAACTTGACTGGAAGAGGCATTTTCAATTTCCAATTTTGCCTCCATCACTCTTGCTTGCTGTTCCAAAACACACATCTCTTCGGCCAAAACTTCTTTCTCCAACTGAAGACCCTCGTATTGTTCCTTCCAGTTGTCTGCCATAATCGTTGACTAGCTGCTCAGTGTGGACAATCCTCTTCATAAGCTCTGTGCCTATCAAGTTGATGTACAAAAGAAAATAAAGAAGTGATTACCAAACAAAAGTAAAAACCACGAGGAAAAGAAAGGAAAAAGTTAAGATTTGAATCTTCAAAGATGAATGAACAATATCATTCATCCATGTCAAGGAGTTGTGGCTTTCCAACTTCAACTTCTCAACTGGGCCACGTAAAGGTTTTAACCATACGTCAGCTTGGCCAGATTTGTTCAATAGATTACCATCTTCAAGGATTTCTAGGGTAACCTTTTTCATCACCCTATTTCTACTAGAAATACCAACTTCAACATGAGAAGTGGTAGCAATAGGGAGAGTTGAGAAAGTGAAAGCAGCCACGGGATGAGCAGTAGCATCAACAATAGGGGCGGTAGGCTGAGAACCAATAGGGACTGACACTGGAAAAGAGGCAAGGGGTAATTCTTCAGAAACAGGACCAAAATCTTCACAATCAAAGTCACGGGAAAACAGTTGATCGGTAGAGTCACAAGGGGCACCATTCATCTCTTCATTAGAACTCACTAAAGTGACGTTTTCAGACTCATTCAAAGGAACTGAACTTGGAGGAGGGGTGGCTTCATCATCCGAAATAGCGCGTCTCCTAGCACGAGGCCTGAACACTAAGGAACCCTCTTCTTGTTCCTCTTCACCTTTAGAGCCACGGGCTGCGTCTGCTTTTCTCTTTGATGAAGAACTTAAGATCCTTTCTTGATCAAGGGACATAGAGAGCCTTGAAGAAGTAATAGATGCGTGACTAACACCTCGAACGGGAAACCCTAGAAGAAGAGAAAAGTTAGTAACTGCTAAATAAATACAAAGGAACGAAGGAAAATCTAAAGGGAAGGATACCGTGTGTCTTGACTTTTCATCCAAACCTATGAGACAGGTATTTCCAAGACCTTCCTTCCATAGGAGCAACCGACAACAATTTCTCTACCCAACCATGGAAGTTTGGTATTTCCTCAAAAACTTCCATGGTTGCTAGAAATGGAAAAACAGCCACGAGATTATAAGTTTCTTCTTCCCTCATAAAAGAAGAAGAGAGATATAAAAAAAAAACTTACGTGCAAAATTTCACTTTTCTGGAAAGGGCATGTTTTCCTCACCCACCAAACCACTTGTGGGAGCAGCAATGAAATGGGCGTACTAGCCACGATCTCTGTCATCCGCAGGGCTAACCAAAACCATTTTGCTTCTGGCTACGAGAGTAAAGACCCCTGAACGAAATAACTTCGGGGAGTAAAGATGAAGAAAGTATTGAAAGGAGAAAGGTAAGGAAGCCAAATTGGTTAGATATCAGAGACATGCAACAACTCTCTAGACAATAGGACCATCTGTCCTAAGCAAACATTAAAGAAACGATAAAATTCTATAATCATTGGGTCAATTGGGGTCTGAAGCCTAAGGTAAAAGGATATGTATAAACAAAGGAATAACCAACCTGGTACAAAGTTATCCTTTGATTTGATCCGGGAACTAAAACTGGAAAATCAGATTTCCAGTAACACTCTCTTTGAATAAGAGAAATCAAACTAGTAGTAATCTGGGAAAGATAAATATCGGCACGATCATTGGAAGCTAAAGAAGTAACTTGGTTCCTAATCGATTCACGATCAATAGAGAAAGAAAATTCTTGGGTAACAATTTCATCAACCGTTGGTTCACGAATGGGTTCACTAGATTCCCTACTTCTAGTAGAAGATCTAGGGGTTAAAGAAGCCCTAGTTCTAGAAGTAGAAGGAGTAACAATGTTGGTTTGTGAAGTAGAACCATAGATGGACAAAGACCCTAAACTACGCAGTCTACCGTCTCTTCTACTCCTAACAGGAGCAGTTGAAGGGGGAAGTTCATCTACAATTACTACTTTGTGAGGATCGGGATTTGATGAAGACATGGTTGTATAAGAAAATAATATGTTCTGAAGAACAAGAACGAGTGAAGAGGAAGAACACTGTAGGATGAAGGTTTCGTGAAACTGAAGGCACATGAGGTATTTATAAGAAGCAACCGTCGTGTAAAGTAAGTCATCATGGAAACGTCATAATAAAACAGTCACTTAGTGACTAACGCAGCCGCAAGAAAGCCCTAAAAACCGCTGGAGTCGCAGACCCAATCAACGAAGGCCACGTGGCACATGAATTAAATGGAAGTGACATACGACGTGTTGGTTCTAAAGAAAACGCAATGATACTTGAAAAACGGCGGCAAAAAATCTCTGCCATAAATACATACCACTTCCCAAATATTCAATTGCAGAATATTCGCCAAGTGGAGGGACTATCTGTATTGTTAGAAAATAAATAATACACGTGGAATTATATGTGGCTGACAGGGGCAAGATGGATCAATAAGAAGATGACAACTTGAGTGTTACAATTAAAAGATGTACGAGTTACAAAAGGTATGAGAAAATCACTCACGAGATAAAGGGACGCATATGCTCGAGCCTAAATTGTTCAATGAAGAGACATGGGCGGAATGAATCAAGATAGTAAAAAAGGAAGACTCATGAACCTTCAATTAATAAGGAGGGGAATCAGAATCGTTACAGAATCTTCATGAACAGTTACGATTACCAATTATAATGGATCATTAATACCATTAAAGCTCATAATGACTTAGCCATTAATGGAATGAAACGTTATATTTGTAAACCTCTATATAAGGGAAGAAAATTTCACTTGTAAAGACATGTTCTGACTTATATTGGAATAAAATTATTTTCTTTTGCTTTCAATCAATTATTTTAATATCTCTTATCACGTTTATTTCCTTTCATATAATTGAGAAAGTACGGAAATTCTTGGTTATCAGTAACCCAAGTTCTTCTAAAAATAGATTTTTACCGAGAATCTTATCTTTTGGTTAAACAGGGGATTAGACTATTCTACTCGTATTTATGTCTTAAGATATAATCTCTCTTCATTGAATATTTATTCTATTTATGTGTTATCTCTATTTTCAAGAACAATTATTACTACGGGTAAAAAAGGAAAAACATCCAATTTTATCTTTAACTTCTAAATACAAATAATTTGAGATAACTATTTTAGTAATCATGACTATTAATATGAGACGGAGGAGTAAAATAGAAAGAAAAAATAGAATATAGAATACTCAAGAAAGCCTAGCAATGTATTTTTCTCACCTTCACCCTCACCTTCTCCTTGATGAAACCAAAAACATAATTTTAAGATAAATGGTGTATTATATTTATTCTTTTCTTTTCATTTTTGGACCTAAATGTGTTAAAAGAGTTGAAACCTTGAAAAGGGCACAAAACCCAAGTTTACTTGGGGAATGTATACATTAAGAATTACAAAATTGAAATGGTATAAAATATAAAGAATAAGGAGAAGGAGAAGAAGAAAGGGACAAAATACTACTACTGCTGCTATATAATATGTTACAACTTAAAAATCTCACCAAAAGAATTTGCCTACCTGTTTTATCCCAGCATTTTACTGTTATTCTTGGTATTGTTGCTGTTATAGGAATCATCCTCTGAAATATTAGAATATAGTGTACGAATTGACAACTAGTAAGTCGAATCCAATAACTACTATCATTATTCTTTATTGGATTATTTAACTATTGTCACAATCTAAATCTCGTCCTCTTAAACAAAACCAAAGATGTCAGTTTTGATTCTTCTTGTTCTCTGCTTATTACATCCTAATCACATTTCCAAGAAGTAGTATATATTATATTATAAGTATAGAAATACTATATAGAATCGACGAACCCCCAAAACCATCCAAAATTAGGTTCATGTTCTTGATAATGGCAAATTTTCAAGTCCTAAAATATACCCCAAAAGAAAGAAATACAATAAAACAGAAATAGACAGCATAGTTATCCACAATTCGATTAGCTAATTATATTCTTCCGAGGACCGTCATAAGTTGTAACCAAAAAAACAAAAACAAGTAATAATAAAAAATTTCTGACGTTTTGAACTACAAACTAATTCACTATTGATATGCTTATCTCGGTAAAAAAAACTATTTGGTGTTTACGTTCGCTGAATACATGGCAAGTGTCATTTTTACATACACTTCAATTGATGTAATTTTTGTGCTGCAGGAAGTTTAATATATAAAGTTTAAATATATGTGAAAAGACATTGAAATTTTAATACTATTAAATTTAATTTCATAATTTCAAAAGTATAATGATTCTAAAATTAAAAATTTTAAATGTTGAACTCATTGAATTCAAATCACAGACACGTCTCTACCCGTAGTAAATTATATATATATATATATATATATATATATATATATATATATATATATATATATATATATATATATATATATATATATATATATATATATATATATATATATATATATATCTTAATTATCCATGATCAGCTAATATAGTTTTGTGTCAAGTTTTTACTGCTTACTCTCACCTCAAAAAGAATAATA
This sequence comes from Nicotiana knightiana, assembly GCA_005239525.1. Lineage (NCBI taxonomy): Eukaryota > Viridiplantae > Streptophyta > Magnoliopsida > Solanales > Solanaceae > Nicotiana > Nicotiana knightiana. The sequence continues at coordinate 56,118 of ML400848.1, forward strand.
AGAGAAACTATAAACCTAATACTTGTGGCTAATTTTTCCGCTAAAAACATTAAGATAACCTCTTAAGATCAATATTGTCGGCCAATTATTTCTCAAAAAAATAATATTATATTAAGGTTTTGGTCATGAATTTAATAATAAGCATGATATTAACTAAGCTCTTGGTAATAAGCTGTTGTCACTGTCATGGTTGTTATTAAAAACTTGGATCATATTCTTGATTCAAGCTCCTAGATATGGAATAAAAAGATTTGTCTTTATTCTCTGATTTTCTAGTATTGGTTGTTATTAGATTAGACAACTTGAAAGGGACACCTAGTGAAAAAAAATTGGCATTAGTGTATGCCAAAATGATTAATATATTGTGGGGTTTGAAAGAATCAATGATGACTGTCTTCGTCGGTGGAAAATATAAATACCGACAAAGATTAGTTTTCCATAAAAAGGAATGACGATATATGCTTGTTTTTTGCCTTGCTTTGATAATTTACCTAATTCTTTTTTGGGTTAGTCCTGTGATCATTAGAGGTAAAAATATCTAGGACTAGACAAGTTTTTGGATTGCTCATTCAAAAATAGTCTTTGTTTATATTTATCTTGAAATTTGAGTAATAATTAAATTTATATAGCGATATTAAAAATACGTGATTTAATCCAATATTAACTGATAAGCAAGAAGATAAATGGATAAGTTTAGTGAACAAATTAAATTAAACCAGTGTATGAGCGCCTCGACCTCGAGTTACGATGACCTCGGGGAACACTAGTATGAACAATAAAGTAAAGAAAGGATTATAAAGCTAAGGAATAATTCTGAGAGATGAATGAAAAGTAAGATTGTATATTCTTTGTCAATGATTGATGATGTTTACAAATGAATGGGCTCCCCTTTATATAATAGAGGAGTCCTAAATAAGGTACATTTCCATTTCCCGAAAGGAATCGGATTTGTATAGCTGTCTAACCGCCTAGTACAAATTCATACAAATCTGTTCCGGAATTTACGCCTTGATCTTTGTGCCATTGCGGGAATCTCACCCATTCTGTTACAAATCCATAACGGCATTATCTCAAGGTAGGCTATACTCGGCCCCGGTATTGTGCGCTTTGATCCTCGAGCCTTGCCCTCCGTCATCAGGCTCGAGCTCGATCTACTGAGCCCGCTTGATTCATTTTGAACACGGGCTCGGGGCGGCCCCTCGAACCTATGCAATCGAGCGTACCTGATTTAGACCGTATACAGTTTGCAAAGTCAGTGAAAAATAGTCTGTCACACCCCAAACCTGGGGAGACATGGTTGGCACCCGGTGTCGTACTCGCCCCAGCGAACCACTCTGTAACTCTTTTTTTTTCTACCTAACTATCATGGGCTAACATGGCCACAACTCATAATGTATAACTATAAGTGGGAAAACACTATATCATTGAACCATCTTTCTTAAAACATGAATGCATATGGGTCGTCAAGGCCTATGACATACTGTACAAAATGAACCTCTTTCTACAAAGCCTCTAAGATTATTCGACATTAAATGGGATAGAGTACCGGCCTACCCATAAGTCTGTGGCAAAACTCTGACACGATGACTTATAGACTCGGCTGCACTTTAAATGAGGTAGATTCTTACCGATCCTTCGCTGAATGCCAACCTCGTCTATTATAAGGGCTCGTCAAAATGATTATCTATACCTGCAGGCATGAATGCAGCGTCCCCAACAAAAGGACTTCAGTACGAATAATGTACCGAGTATGTAAGGTAGAACTGAAATATAACAATAACTCAACATTAATTAAAGACATATAAGAATCAACCTGAATCTCTGAAGTTCCACCGTATATATATATATATATATATATATATATGTATATATATATATATATATGTATATATATATGTATATATATATATATAATAATCAACCTGAATCTCTGAAGTTCCACCGTATATATATATATATATATATATATAATGCTTCTCTTTGAGACTATTATCCATATCTTATGATGCATGACTGCCCAACTGATCAGTGGTAATTGCCCGATCGGCCGTAGCGCGGTGGTCAATGCATGACAGCACGACCGGCCGTAGCTCGGTGGCAAATGTATAATTTCCCAACCGACCGTAGCTCGCTAGTAAATGCAAGACTATCCGACCGGCCGCAGCTCAGTGGTAAATGAATATGCATGATTTCCCAACCGGTGGTAAATAATGATACATAACTTCCCAACTAGTGGTAACTGCTCGACCGGCCGTAGTACGACGGTAAATGCATGAAGATGCATGTATCACTATATTATAAACATTAACATCTCTATCATATACCTCAATAGGGATTTAGGGACATACTTAGACATGCTTGAGTATTATTTCACAAGAATAAATAACATACAATCCTTAACTGCTAAGAGTAGAAACACTTATGAATAGCATTACATTTACGTATCGTTACTTGGATCATGCCAAAAGAAGGACGGATTGGCCTTAACATACCTAAGTCGGTTCTCTTAATAATCCTTCCAACACACGTCAAACGTGGCAAAACATGTAACAACGGATCGAAGTAGGGGAAACTCCATATAATATTCTTGATAAAGATTATACCGTGCTCCCTTAGAATTTCTAATTCACGTTGTATCTTGTAGGAGTTCATAAGAATTCCTTTTGAGAATTCCATCCCTTACTTAAACAAGCGTAACATCAAAAGACTTGGAATTTCAAATGAAAATTTTGGAGTTCCATCCGTAAGCTTAGCATCCAAGGACTTGGAGTTTCAAATGAATTCATTAAAAATATTAGTTGGTAGGCTCCACTAATTTCATGACTTAGCCACTTAGTCTTCTAAGTGTTCCATGTTTCTATATAATTCAAGAGTCATATTTTTAGCTTCCGTTGGGTGCCACGTTAGGGGCCTTAACTTTATCCAAAGATTTTTAATTAATCTCCCACTAAAATTCATTAAATACCGAATTATCCACATAATTAAGAATTATCTCAAATTACTTAAAATACTACTCACTTTTAACACACTTTATAACACCTTACTATCATGGTCATGTGGTACTTTGTACAACACTAATCCATAAATACGGGGTATTATAGCTTAAACCGTATTTTATCTCCAAATGTCAAACTTCAGCCAACCTCATTTTCTTCAATTTGCTTACCCTCTCACCTTCACGAATTTACTTATCACTTTCTTGAAATAACATAATACTTATAATCTTCAAATAATCTTGTCCTTGAACTAATGTCAATTATCTTACGAGAAATTTATCGTACAATACTACAGGGTGTAACATCGTCGTAATATAATACTGCGGAGCGTAACATCGTCGTAATATAATACTGTGGAGCGTAACATCATCATAATACTATGGGGCATAACATCATTCCCTCTTTGGAATATTCGTCCTCGAATGTTGACCGATGCACTTATCATTTTCATAACCTATGTCTCCGGAATACTTTAGTACTCTCCTTTCTATCTAGGCAACTGTTCTGTGAATAATTCCAAAGGCCAGGGCATTCCCCTTTTAGGCCTTTTTCTCACACCACGACTTATGGTCGGAATCCTTCCAATCTCTTGACTGTCTCTAACCTTGTAAATGCATTTATGCGACTCTTTTCTCCTTTGTAAACTAAACTAAAACCCAAACTATTTTTGTTGTCTGGACTATTCACAACTTTTTGTACTTGAGTATCTCGTATCTTCTTCACATTTACCTTACTTACCTTTCAATCTCGCATCGTATATTTTGTTTCTTTCATAACCTCCCTTCCACATAAGTAGAAATTACATCTACGCCTTAAAGCTCTGTTGTGATACCAGCACCTCTGGTGCATACGAAATCCGGCGAAAGCTTCATACTGACTTCTTACGACTCAGCTATATGACATGATTTGGAAACAAAAGAAGGGTCAAATTTCCTTAATTCCCTATAGCCTCTCAATTATAAATGTGGCACGCAACACACCTATAAGCCAGACTCTACTAGGAACGGCTTTGTAAACTCCATAGGACACGACCTTCTCTGATACCACTTTGTCACGCCCCAAAACTTGGGGAGGCGTGGCTGGCACTTGGTGCCGTACTGGTCCGAGAGAACCACTCTGTAATTCTTTTTTTTCTAACTAACTATCATGGATCAACATGGCCACAACTCATAATGTATAACTATAAGTGGGAAAACACAATATCAATGAGCCATCTTTCTTAAAACATGAATACATATGGGCCGTCAAGTACTATGACGAACTGTACAAAATGAACCTCTGTATACAAAGCCTCTAAGATTATTCGACATCAAATGGTACAGGTTACCGGCCTACCCATAAGTCTGTAGCAAAACTCTGAAACGATGACTTATAGACTCGGATGCACTCCAAATTAGGTGGAGTCTTACTGATCCTTTGTTGAATGCCAACCTCGTATATTATGAGGGCTCGTCAAACTGATTCTCTATACCTACAGACATGAATGCAGCATCCCCAACAAAAGGACGACAGTAGGAATAATATACCGAGTATGTAAGGCGGAACTGAAACATAATAATAAGTCAACATTAATTAAAGACGTATAAGAATCAACCTGAATCTCTGAAGTGCCGATGTATAAACTTATTATACTTACATATATAATGCTTCTCTTTGAGACTATTATCCATATCTTAGAATACATGACTGCCCAACTGATCATTGTTAATTGCCCGATCGACTGTAGCGCGCTCGTAAATTCATGATTGCCCGACTCCGTAGCTCGGTGGTAAATATATAACTGCCCAACCGACCGTAGCTCGGTAGTAAATGCATAACTGCCCGACCGCCCGCAGCTCGGTGGTAAATGAATATACATGATTTCCCAACCGGTGGTAAATAATAATACATAACTTCCCAACTGGTGGTACTGCTCGACCGACCGTACCACGGTGGTAAATGCATGAAGATGCATGTATCACTATATTATAAACATTAACATCTCTATCATATACCTCAATAGAGACTTAGGGACATACTTAGACATTCTTGAGTATTATTTCACAAGAATAAATAATATAGACATCCTTAACTGCTAAGAGTAGAAACACTTATGAATAGCATTACATTTAGGTATCGTTACTTGGATCATGCCAAAAGAAGGAAGGATTAGCCTTATCATACCTGAGCCGATTCTCTTGATAATCCTTCCAACACACGTTAAACGTGGCAAAACATGTAACAACGGATTGAAGTAGGGAAAATCCATATAATATTCTTGAGAAAGGTTATACCATGCTCCCTTAGAATTTGTAATTCACGTTGTATCTTGTAGGAGTTCATAAGAATTCCTTTTGAGAATTCCATCCTGACTTAAACAAGCTTAACATCAAAAGACTTGGAATTTCAAAGGAAAATTTTGGAGTTCCATCCGTAAGCTTAGCATCCAAGGACTTGGAGTTTCAAATGAATTCTTTAAAAGTATTAGTTGGTAGGCCCCACTAATTTGATGACTTAGCCACTTAGTCTTCTAAGTGTTCCAGTGTTGCTATATAATTCAAGAGTCATATCTTTAGCTTCCGTTGGCTGCCACGTTAGGGGCCTTAACTTTATCCAAAGATTTTTAATTAATCTCCCACTAAAATTTATTAATTACCAAATTATCCACATAACTAAGAGTTATCTCAAATTACTTAAAATACTACTCACTTTTAACACACTTTATAACACCTTACTATCATGGTCATGTGGTACTTTGTACAACACAATTTCATAAATACGGGGTATTATAGCTTAAACCGTAGTTTACCTCCAAATGTCAAACTTCGGCCAACCTCATCTTCTTCAATTTGCTTACCCTCTCACCTTCACGAATTTATTTATCACTTTCTTGAAATAACATAATACTTGTAATCTTCAAATAATCTTTTGCTTGAACTGATGTTAGTTATCTTACGAGAAATTCATCGTACAATACTACAGGGTGTAACATCGTCGTAAACTAATACTACGTAGCGTAACATCGTCATAATATAATACTGTGGAGTGTAACATCATCATAATACTGTGGGGCGTAACATCATCCCCCCTTTGGAACATTCGTCCTCGAACGTTGACTGATGCACTTATCATTTTCATAACCTATGTCTCCCGAATACTTTAGTACTCTCATTTCTATCTAAGCAACTGTTCTGTAAATAATTCCAAAGGCCAGGGCATTCCCCCTTTAGGCCTTTTTCTCACACCACGACTTATGGTCGGAATCCTTCCAATCTCTAGACTGTCTCTAACCTTGTAAATGCATTTATGCGACTCTTCTCTCCTTTGTAAACTAAACTAAAATCCAACCTCTGTCTGATGTCTGGACTATTCACAACCTTTTGTACTTGAGTATCTTGTATCTTCTTCACATTTACCTTACTTACCTTTCAATCTCGCATCGTATCTTTTGTTTCTTTCATAACCTCCCTCCCACATAAGTAGAAATTACATATACGCCTTAAAGCTCTGTTGTGATACCAGCACCTTTGGTGCATACGAAATCTGGAGAAAGCTTCATACTGACTTCTTACGACTCAGCTATATGACATGATTTGGAAACAAAAGAAGGGTAAAATTTCCTAAATTCCCTATAGCCTCTCAATTATAAATGTGGCACGCAACAAACCCATAAGTGAGACTCTACTAGGAACGGCTTTGTAAACTCCATAGGACACGACCTGCTCAAATACCACTTTGTGACGCCCCAAACTTGGGGAGGCGTTTCTTTCACTCGGTGCCGTACTGGTCCGAGCGAACCACTCTGTAATTCTTTTTTTTTTTCTAACTAACTATCATGGGTCAACATGACCACAACTCATAATGTATAACTATAAGTGGGAAAACACAATATCAATGAACCATCTTTCTTAAAACATGAATACATATGGGCCGTCAAGGACTATGACATACTGTACAAAATGAACCTCTGTATACAAAGCCTCTAACATTATTCGACATCAAATGGTACATGTTACCGGCCTACCCATAAGTCTGTAGCAAAACTCTGACACGATGACTTATAGACTCAGTTGCACTCCAAATGAGGTGGAGTCTTACTGATCCTTTGTTGAATGCTAACCTCGTCTATTATGAGGGCTCGTCATGCTGATTATCTATACCTACATACATGAATGCAGCGTCCCCAATAAAAGACGATAGTAGGAATAATATATTGAGTATGTAAGGCGGAACTGAAACATAATAATAAGTCAACATTAATTAAAGACGTATAAGAATCAACCTGAATCTCTGAAGTGCCACCGTATAAACTTATTATACTTACATATATAATGCTTCTCTTTGACACTATTATTCATCTCTTATAATACATGACTGCCCAACTGGTCAGTGTTAACTGCCCGATCGGCCGTAGCGCGCTGGTAAATTTATGATTCCCCAACCGGCCGTAGCTCGATGGTAAATGTATAATTGCCCAACCGGCCGTAGCTCGGTAGTAAATGCATGACTGCCCGACCGGCCGCAGCTCGGTGGAAAATGAATATGCATGATTTCCCAACTGGTGATAAATAATAATACTACATAACTTCCCAACTGGTGGTAACTGCTCGACCGATCGTACCACGGTGGTAAATGAATGAAAATGCATGTATCACTATATTATAAACATTAACATCTCTATCATATACCTCAATAGGGACTTAGGGACATACTTAGACATTCTTGAGTATTATTTCACAAGAATAAATAATATAGACATCCTTAACTGCTAAGAGTAGCAACACTTATGAATAACATAACATTTACCAAAAGAAGAAAGGATTATCCTTATCATACCTGAGCCGATTCTCATGATAATCCTTCCAACACACGTCAAACGTGGCAAAACAATTAAGAGCGGATCTAAGTAGGGAAAAATCCGTATAATATTCTTGAGAAAGATTATACCTTGCTTTCTTAGAATTTGTAATTCACGTTGTATCTTGTAGGAGTTCATAAGAATTCCTTTTGAGAATTTCATCCCTTAATTAAACAAGCTTAACATCAAAAGACTTGGAATTTCAAATGAAAATTTTGGAGTTCCATCCGTAAGCTTAGCATCCAAGGACTTGGAGTTTCAAATGAATTCTTTAAAAGTGTTAGTTGGTAGGCCCCACTAATTTGATGACTTATCCACTTAGTCTTCTAAGTGTTTCAGTGTTGCTATATAATTCAAGAGTCATATTTTTAGCTTCCGTTGGCTGCCACGTTAGGGGCCTTAACTTTATCCAAAGATTTTTAATTAATCTCTCATTAAAATTTATTAATTACTAAATTATCCACATTATTAAGAATTATCTCAAATTACTTAAAATACTACTCACTTTTAACACACTTTATAACACCTTACTATCATGGTCATGTGGTACTTTGTACAACACTAATCCATAAATACGGGGTATTATAGCTTAAACCGTATTTTATCCCCGAATGTCAAACTTCGGCCAACCTCATTTTCTTCAAATTGCTTATCCTCTCACTTTCACGAATTTACTTATCACTTACTTGAAATAGCATAATACTTATAATCTTCAAATAATCTTGTCCTTGAACTAATGTCAATTATCTTACGACAAATTCATCGTACAATACTACAGGGTGTAACATCGTCGGAATATAATAGTGCGAAACGTAACATCATCGTAATATAATAGTGCGGAGCGTAACATCATCGTAAAATAATACTGCGGAGCGTAACATCATCATAATACTGTGGGGCGTAACATAGCCACTATTTTGGTGCAATACGGAAAATTCCAGCATAGTATACTGGAAATCGGTACACCTGTGTATGAACTTTCAGCATATTATGCTGGAACTCTAACATGGAGAAAGTTCCAGCATAATATACTGGAGATTGGAGCACCTGGACCGGTATATTTTACTGGAACTCTAGTATATTATGCTGGAAGTCTAGTATACTTTGCTGGAACTCCAGTATAATATATTGGAGTTCAAGTATACTTATGTTGGAATATACTTGAATTCTAGTATATTATGCTAGAGTATTTTCCGGATTTTGAATAGTGTTTCGTTCAGATTTATCTTTACATAAAAAGTGAAAAAAATTTGATTACTTTTGAAAATGTGGCTATTTTTAAATGACCACTTGTAAATCTAGTTATTTTTGAATTTCTCCCTCATTAGAGCTGTCAAAACAGGTCAGCCCAGCCCAACTTAGTCCAATTCTCACAGGCTTTTAAATTTGATGGGATAGGGTTGAGTTGCCCGCCATCTAAATGGGCCTTAAAATGGCTAGCACAATCCAGCCCTAAGAGGGTCGCGGGCTAGGGTTTGCCGGTCCTTCAATTTTTTTAGAAAAAAATTTCTTCAAGTCTTTAAATATTTCTTCGTGACATAGTTTCTTAACCATGTGAAAGACTTCTTTTTGTTAGAGCGTACCAAATTTTGATATTTGATAAAGAATCTCGTAATTGAAATGCACATTCTCTATATCTCTAGTTCTTCTTTTTTAACGTTACATGAATATTTCTTTAATACTTTTCGTTCACTTTCCTCAGGTCGAGGGATTGTTTTCAATAAGTTTATATGTTGAGATTTTAAAATTTTGGTTTAATATCATTTCCTGAATTCATCATTATAGTTCATAAATATTTTAAAATTCACGAAATTTTCTAGTGTTTTCAATTTTTTTTGGGTATTAAAACTTTACATTTTTACTAGTTTGTCGTAATTAAGCAAAACAAAAACTAATCTTGTCATACTACATGCATATCAAAAATCTAAATTCTAGTTGATATGTAAGGGAAAATGGGCAATCTAAGATAGGGGAATGAGGATTATAGTTAATAATTTTTTTTAGTTTTTACTTTTAAAAAAAATATTAAATATTTAAATTTAAATTTAATTAATTTCTGACCCACGGATCGGCCCAGGGCCAGCCTCGATCAAGCCTCAAGGGCTAGCGGGCTGACTTGGGCCGGGCTTATAAGCCTCAGTTTTAAATGGGCTAAAACAATTCCAACTCAACCTACCTAATAACGGGCTGGGTTGGCTAGCCTCATGGGCCAAGCCCATTCTGACGGCTCTAGTGATCATACACAAGTTTTTTTATAAAAATAGCACGGGCTAGCCAATTTTCGGACTGGTCATTCAAAAATAGCCAGTGTTTGCAAAGTCATTGAAAAACATCCACTATTTTGCTGCAACACAGAAAGTTCTAGCATAATACACTGGAGATCGGTGCACCTGTGTATGAACTTCCAGCATATTATGCTGAAACTCCAACACGCGGAATGTTCCAGCATAATATACTGGAGATTGGAGCACATGTGCATGAACTTCCAGTATATTATGCTGGAAGTCCAGTATATTATACTGGACTTATGCTGGAACTCCAATATAATATGTTGGAGTATTTTTCGGATTTTGAACAGTGTTTTTGTTCAAATTTATCTTTACATTAAAAGTGGCTAAATTTTAATTACTTTTGAAACAGTGAGTTTAAATGTCTTTTTCCAAGGGTATAATTGTAAACTCATCATGTTTCAGTTTAAAAAATAAATAAATATTTAAATAATATCTTATATATTCAATTTTAGTACAATAAATTAAACACCTTACAAAATATAATACATATATTACTAACTCCTACATAATTAATCCATATATAAGTTGTCTTCGTACCAAACGTCCCCTTATTTCGTAACTTGTATTCCATTTCTAGTAATCTGCATAACATAACTCATGTGAGAATTTACACGTTAATTTATGTATGGTAGAATTCTAGGATAAGAAATATTTAAATAAACAAGAGGAATTTTCAGAAATCACCATTGTTTAGTGGCTATTAACTTTCTATAGCTACCATATACATAATTACTTCCTATAGCTACAATTCAGTTGTTACAGTGATACAGTTGTACGTAACTGTATTCACATGTATTCACGTCATGTATTCATGAATACAGCAACAACAATCACCTTAAAATAAGTCTTTCTAGCTGTCTAATAACAGAAATATGATCAATTAGCGTGATACACTCATAATATAACTCAACAAAATCAATTCTAACACGCTGGTGGTAGGCTAGAAACCCGTGTTTTAGCAATAGTTTGCACTCAAATGACTGCATTTTACTTGTGTTTGAGCTTGAATGTTAGTGTATTGCACTTATTGTGTATTTTATGGCTTGTAGGAAGTGATTTCGAATTTAAATGATATTCGGAAGCTAAATTGAACAAATTGGAGCTTTGAAGTCTGTAAAGGCCAAAGGGATCAAACGGGGTTCGCGTTCGGGGGTCGAGGACCAAGTCTGGATATTAAAAAGTGAGACAACAAAAATTACTTTGAGAAAATTACACTATCGCGCCGCGGGCCTCATATCGCTAGTGAAACTTTTCCTGCAAAGTGAAGAAAACTCAATACTTTGTAAAATTTGCATTGCCGTGCCGCATGGGGCGATGCACGGCACAGCGCGAAAATGCAATATATGGACAGAAATGATTTTGCAACAAGTTCTGGAATTTCCCACAAGCGCGCCGCATGGGGCAGCACTGTAGCACAAAAATTTTAGAGTGATTCCCTATTTCGGCTAAAAAGGGGTAGTTTTGTTCGGGGATTAATTTGGGACGGCTTAAATACACCAGAAAAATACTATTTTCAGGATTTTGGATACAATTTCGACCTAAGGAGGCCAAGGAGGAGTTGTAAGAACATAAGCACAAGGATTTCATCATTCCTTCCTCACTCAAGATCCGGGTTTGGATTGAATTTATATTTTCCTATATTCTAGTTACATTTGTGAATAATTTCTCCATATCTATGGAGTAGATCCTTTTGGGTTTTAATGGATTTGGTGTATTGATGATTGTTTGTGGATTATAGCTCTATGTTTATGCATTTGAATTGGTTTTGAAAGATTTAATTATTGCATCTATATTCACTTGTTCTTGTAATCGAAAGAGTTATAACTTATGATATCTTTGCATTATATTATTGGTTGAGTTCATAGATTCTTCTAAGTAATTGAAAGAGGCTAGTTGAATCATTGATTAAATCTAGTTAGGAGAATCATTGAAAGAGATTTTCCTAAAGACCGATCCACTACGCATTCTTGCATATCATCACAATGCTTAAATCGGTTCATCTCGTGAGGTTCAGACTTAATCGAGAGAAAAGCTTTTGCTGAACGTTTGAACTAATAATAGATTGAATTCAAGAGACTCACTTAAACATTAGAAGTGAATTATCTAGAGTTAGATCCCGAATAATTATCTTGCACTTATTCTGTAAAAACCCTATCCTCTTTCACTTATAATCTTAATTGCTTATTCCTTGTTTCGATAGTCACTAGTCAATGGCTGTAGATTTTAGATTCTTTGTTAAATTTTATTACTAATTAGATAAATCTCAATTGATCCTCCTAATTAGCAATCAAGCCAGAAACTACAAGAATACTATTTAAATCCAATCTCTTTGGACACAATATTATACTATACTATCTTTGACTAGCGAGCACAATTTAAATGTGTGTATTGCACTCGTCAAATTTTGGCGTCGTTGCCGGGATTGGTAATCAATAGTGTTTGGAATAGTTTGTCGTGCTAATTCAGGAATTTAATTTTATAATTCAGGAATTTAATTTTATTTTTTGTTCTTCACGGGCATCTCTTCCTTGTGTAGGCAACATGTTAAGTTTGTGGTGTATGACTCGATCTTATAACTGTTTAACGGGCGGGGTTGACCCGTTTTCGGACTGGCCCAGACCGGTAGTAACCCAGACCGTCTCGGACCGGTAGTTAGGGTGCCGGGTGGGTTGGGTTAGGAGGGTTGGTCCGTATAAAAAAAATAATCCGGTTAACCGACCGGTCAAACTCGGTCAATGAAAAATACTGTTGAACCGGTTAACCGAACTGGCCCGGACCGGTTCAACGGCTATTTTATGAATTTTTTTAAAGGCATTTGACCGTTGGCAACGGTCAGCTTCAAATATGGTCGTTGCCCAACGGATATTTTGCAAGAATAGCTCTTTTTGGATAAATTTTTTTAAAAAATTACACTTTTAGTAATTATTAATGTACCCCTTTGAAAAACTATAAATACACCCCCCCCCCC
>ML400850.1:11853-29807 GCA_005239525.1 Nicotiana knightiana
GGGGGGGGGGGAGGTATACACGACCCTTGAAACATATGTAGAAGATGTGAGAAGAAGAGAGTGAAAGCAATGGTTGTAAGAATACAAATTTAACTCCATAGCTTTTAAAAGCAATGGTTATAAGAACACAAATTTTGAATTTGCTAGTGCTTTCAAAATATGTACAATATAACTAGGTCGAGTAAAACTTAAAAGCATGAGCCATTTTTTGTTATGGTTTAAAGTCATGTATATTTTCTTGTAATTCTTTTTTTTAAATATCTATCCGTAATTCACACTCCCAAAAAACATGCCTTAGCTTTATTTCACTTTATCTATCTTTTGCTTGTATTTAATCGGATTATTATCTTGAAAAAAGTTGACAACAACATTAATTTGATTGTGGCAGCTATCAGTTATAATATAAAGTACAAATTGGAAATTTGAGCACCAAACGAATCGGTGCATTATAAGGATCAAGAATATTGTTCCTATAATACCAATAATCAAAAGTAAATAATGTTTTCTCAACCAATATAAGTTATTCTAAGATCACAATAATTAAAATTGAGAAAGTTTATTTAGAGATTCTTCCAAAGATAATGATTATATAGCAACTGCGCAAGTATCTAGTGAAGATTTGGAATATTTGTTCATAGCATTTGATTTTTGACTAAATAATTTATCCCCTCATATTAATAATGGCTAATGATTAATTTTCTCTAAAGTCTCAACGATTCTCCACCTAAAAACAGTTGGTAAAAATAGAATTAGGATATTGGACACTATCTTAACCATGCAAAGCAGTTCAATCATTGTTTTTGCACAAAAAATTTAATGACTTTAGAATAACTAATTGAAATTTTTTTTGGTAGCACAAAAATTATAAAAGAAGACGTTTGTTCTCAAGTACTTATTAAGTACTAATCCATAATTAATAATTTCTTATAGCTTAAGCTTAAGGGTCTAATTGCATTCGAATAATTCATACAGTGGCCATGAATACCATATTACCATAATTGTGGCGGCATTAAATAAATACTACACTTGAAAAAAGAATCACCCTTGAATTTTAAACAGAAAATTTGATGTAATTTTTTATACACATGAGAAAATTCTAATGATTGAAAGATCACACATAGAAATAGGCCATAGCTGAAACTTAACTTAATACGTCGTCCTCCTATTTTAACTCTGTAAAACTGTCACGACTCAAATTTCCTCCGTTGGGTATCGTGATGACACCTAATCTTAGGGACTAGGTAAGCCCAGCAGCAACTGAATAACAACAAAAATAAAAGGAAAATTAACAGTCTTGAAATGGACTCTCAACAGAATATACAAACGTTCCCAAAATCGGTAGTACAAGTCATAATTTCAACGAATCTTCTACAACTTCTAAGTACAACTGTTTAGAAATAAATACAACAGTGTATGAATAAAATTTACAAAGAAGGTGAATCCGAAACCTGCGAACGCATCAGCAGGTTACCTTGAGTCTCCTCGGCAATCATCCACACAGCTACTACAATATATATACCTGGATCTGCACATGAAAATGTGCAGAAGTGCAGTATGAGCACACCACAGCGGTGCCCAGTAAGTATCAAGACTAACCTCGGTGGAGTAGTGACGAGGACTAGTGAAGACACCACTGGTCTACAAAATAAATAACATGAATATAGAAATGACCGAAAGTTACATCTATCTAAGACTTCTCGGAATAATTCACAACAATGACAATATAAAACGGAAGAAAATTACAGAAATCAATCACGAAGCAACACAAAAATTCACAGAAAGATGGACAGCAAGACAAGCCGAATGGAAAGGAAACACAATACAATAGAAAACACCAATAACTCAACTCCACGTCGGTTTGTTCACATCGGGCCTTAGCCATTAAAATCTATAACTGGTATAAATCTTTAAACAGCAGTTCGTATGAAAAACTTTTGCAAATAAGATCGTTTTAGTATGGAAGAGTTTCCTTTGAAAACATACTTTCTCCAAAAGTAGATATAAGTATATTTAATAGAGAGAATTACGTAAAACATAGTTTCTTTCAAAATACGAAACTTCCCAAAGATGCTTTCCCAATAAATGACTCCAATTATCATTTTAGGCAAGACTAGTGCTTTTCAAATATATCTTCGATGTAAAAGTCATTCAAATATAATTATTTTAAAAAAAAACCATTGCTTTTTCAATAATACTTTTCAATTAAATCCATTGATCAAAATCTCCTCAAGATTTACCTACCGGAACTCAGCCCGTAACTCAGAAATTTCCATGCAGTACAAGAGGAATATCAAATCTTGCCAATAAATGCAGTAAATAGCAAACAAGAACAACGAAAATAATAACGCATAAATACGGCACAGAATGTCCCATCGTGCTAAAATAACATAAACATGGCACAGAATGTCCCCTCGTGCTAAATAACATAAACACGACATGGAATGTCTCCTCGTGCTAACATAACATAACATGGCACGGAATGTCCCCTCGTGCTAACATAACATAACATGGCACGGAATGTCCCATGGTGCTAAATAACATAAACATTGCACGGCATGTCCCCTCGTGCTAACATAACATAACATGTCACGACATGTCCCCTCGTGCTAACATAACATAAACATGACACGGAATGTCCCCTCGTGCTAACATAACATAAACAACAATTTAACAAGGGGAATCAACAATAAGAACCATGAATCACAACCTCCCGACAAGGGAGTCAACGACGCAAACAATATCATCAACAGTATAAACAACAATAGAAATCATACCATCCCGGCAAGGGAGTCAACAATGAAAACAATATCATTAACATCATAAACGGTAATAGAAATCATAACATCCCGGCAAGGGAGTCAATAAGGCAAACAACAACATCAATAACGGAATAATAAGAGAAACCAAGCAATCCCGGCAAAGGAAACAACTATAACCAATCTCACCTAAACAATTAGCTTCACAGAATAAACTCAACTTCAACAAAGGCTCAGTAATAGGAAACATCAAGGAAATACAAATAACATAAATGTCTAACAATTTGACCTAAGTAGCACTTAAGGGAATAGTCATATAATAGTCAACTATAAGGCTAGATGACACTAATTATAGTCAATCAGGCAAGCTTGGAAGAAAATACAGCATGATGATAAGAGAAGTAGAATATTCAGTTAAGTCAAGTAAAGTCAACTAGCCAACGAAGGAATCCAAAAGACAAGTAATTCTAATTTAAACAGGAAGGGATGAAATTAACAATCAAGGATTCAAATGTAACAATTAAAAATCATACACAGGTAATATAAGNAACGATAACTCGATACTCAAAAATAGACTTCTCGGGCGGGAAGGCCTCCGGACGGCTCAAAATCAACTAAAACAACTTCAAAATACATATAAAACGTATAAGGAACTATTCCTAATAATTAAGTTTTAATCTTTGCAAATTTACAAAAATCGACCCCCGGGCCCGCACATCAGAACCCGACAAATTTTATAAAATTCGATTGCCCATTCCGATACGAGTTCAACCATACTAAATTTATTAAATTACGATACCATTTGGTCCTTCAAAACATGATTTTTCATTTTAGAAATTTTCTTTCAAAACCCACAATTCTCTCAACCCAAAATACAAATTAAATGATGAAAACAAGAACTAATTCATGAAATATAATTAATTCTAGTGGAAGAACACTTACCCATTCGATTTTTGTGAAAGACCCTCAAAGAATCGTCCAAAACCGAGTTCTAGAAGTCAAAATAGGTCAAAAATGGTGAAACCCAGATTTTTGGAAGTTTATATTCTGCCCAGTGATTTAAAGCATTGCGATCGCGGACACAAGGATGTGATCGCATAGAAGAAAAATGCTGCTGGCCAAAAAGGTACTATGCGATCTCGGAGGGATGTAAGCGATCGCATAGAGGACTGGACCCCAAGCACTGCGATCGCGTATCAGGAGGTGCGACCGCACATGGTACTACCCATCCCCCCCATCTTGCCTAACCCCCTTATGCGATCGCAACTAGGCCTATGCGATCGCATAGGGCAACAGTCTCACCCCCCTCCCCCACTCACACTACTATGTGATCGCAACTATACCTATGCGATCACATGGTGTAACACACCATACATCAGAAAACTCATTTTACACCAGATTGTTTCTAAGTTTTGCACTCCGACACCTACCCGAAACTCACCCGAGCCCTCGAGGCTCAAAATCAGATATGCACACAACCTCAAATACATCCTACAGACTTATTCGTGTAATCAAATCACCAAATTAACATCAAAAATATCGAATTAAACCTCAAAATCAATGAAATATTTCAAAACTTCATAAACTTTCAAATTTCCCATTTTTGACCCGAAACACGTCAAACCAAGTCCGTTTCTTATCAAATTTCACAGATAACACATAATAACCATATTGAACTTGTTCCGGACTCTGAAACTATAATATGGGTCCGATAACACAGGTTTCACATCAAATTTCATTTTCAAAAGCCTTATATTTTTTAGAAAATAATTTTCTTTAAAAAATTCATTTCTCGGACTTGGGACCTCGGAATTCGACTCCGGGCATACGCCCAAGTCCCATATTTTCCTATGGACCCTCCGGGACCGTCAAATCACAGGTCCGGGTCCGTTTACCAAAAATATTGACCGAAGTCAACTTTATTAAATTTTCTAATACAAAATTATCATTTTTATCAGTTTTCACTTAAAGGCTTCTCGGCTACACGCCCGGGTTGTGCATGCAAATCGAGGTGAGATAGAAGAAGGTTTTTACGACCTCGGAACACAAAATTAGCTAGAATATACGAGATGACCTTTTGGGTCATCACATCCTCCCCCTCTTAAACAAACGTTCGTCCTCGAACGTGCCAAGATTCACCGTGACTCATCCAATCAGTGATGGTACACTTCTAACACATACCCGCGGGTAATCCCACGTCACCCAAACCCTCATAATTCCGATGATACAATTACAATCGCAATATAGCCTTCACATCACCACCGATAAGCCTCATGCCTCTACTTCTCACCCTCTACTCATTTACAAAAGACCCGATTCTAAATCTATATACGACATTAACCTTAATCAGCTGCATCAACTCATGGCTACACCCACAAGGCACGACCACACAACATAGTACATCACACATAGTCTCATATAACACTTTTTGATCACAATAGTTGCCCGAAATCAACTCGACATTGGCAATCAGCCCCACATTAGAAGGAACTCTGTTTCCAAACCCCGTAACACTGATAATGATGCAATGAACACGAAGACTTCATTATTAGGCACCCGAAACAGCAAGCCACAACTACCACTACCGGGCACACATCCCGCAAACTAAACTAAAGAAACACATAACGAAATGACTGAATATGAAAATAAAAACATATAAAGGAACTATCAAACAAGCCCATAGGAACAAATCTCTATCAATACTGACTTTCCAAAAGCAATATAACAAGGAAGAAGCAAAGCATATGAACAAACCACAAGAATTCCATCCTGATAAAAATTTCCACCGCGGTACTCAGCCCGGTTCAAACATATCGAATCACAAATATCACGAGGACCTCGTCCTCAACTCTGAATCACATACCGAAAATATATCATACCAATTGAAATTCCTCCACTAATTCATCTCAGCTGATAAAATCATAACGCTAGCTGATCTCACATCTCGATGGGATATCAAATCACGAATCGTAAAAAAAATACTCAGGAAAATCACATAAAGCTTACCACGAAGAACAACAAGGACTCACTTCCAGTTTCACCACTATCAAGAATGAAATAAACAACGATAGACACGGGCTACTACTCATAGAATCTCCCAACATGAGCAAACACAAAATGGAGTGCAAAACATGGAACTCACTCATAAATGAAACAACAAATAAGGGAACTCGTCCCGACCAACAGAACTATAATGAAATACAATTGGTGCTCCTCTGTAACACATCATAACATACATGTGTGATAATATCTGGCACAACGGCCTCCGGCCTACTATATGAAACACATATAACACACCTGCCTGAACCCTGGAACAATCTCACCATGTGGCTAACATCCCCATGCTGAAAACAACCTCTCTGCCGACATGGCTGTGGAAAAACACACAATACGAATCCCCTGAGACCCATGAGTACCTGAAAACCCATGCGAAGCTGGTAATACAAACTGAACTGGTTGACCCACAAAACTTCTACCGCGTCGTACCTTGCCCCCATAATACGGACCAGTAGATTCCTCCGATCTACGAGGCCTCATTGCCTCCCTGAACTATCTCTCTTATCTCGTCTGTCCTCTCACTCCCGGTCCCACATGCGCTCTAACCGGCGAGCGATCCCTACTACCTGCTGAAACGAGGCATCCTACTCTAGCTCTCGAGTCCCGCTAAACCGAATGCGATGCCTGAATCTCTCAAAACTCTACGGACTCGTATCCTAATTGAAACAACCAAACAAGGTGCATGTCTGGCCCACTCACTGAACCTAACGGCATGCTCCAACAATGACACATCGCCCTGACGCAACTGCTCAAACTCCACGTGTCGTACATCCTGAAGGAACTGAGGTGCAACCTCCCTCAAAGCATCTCCGAAAACTGAATCCATGATAGTGAAGCTAAATCGGCCACGTCACCCCAACTCATATGCCGCCTCCACTGATCCACCCACTACTCTGAACCTGAGATGTGACAAAGCAATCCCGCTCGTTTCCACATTACCCAAAATACGAAGAATATAGTGACACTCCTCCCGGAAACCCTGGGCACCATCTGCCGCCAATCCACTGAAAGATAGAAGGGTGGTACTTCCTGTACCTCTCAAGTTCAAGGTATTCTTCCTCCGATGCTGCTACCCTAACCACGGCTGAAATGAAACCAGATGTCGTGCTGCCATGACAACTTGAACCTGACCAATATGATCTCGCTACTTTGGAGTGTAGACGGAGGGAGTCTGAACTCCTCCCCTGATATGTGAAGCAACTGGTGCACTAGAATCGATCCTGCCCGAGTCGATGTACCAATTATACTCAGAACTATACCCAGGCCTACTGAAGTCCAGGGTAGCAACAGGCACCCCCAGTACCTGTCCCCCAACTAGAACTACTGGCGACTCCTCAACGGTTGCTCTGGTAGGCATCTTAACTGCGGCACGTACTCCTCGTTGGCCTCTATCTCTGACCATTGCGACGTTTGATTTGGGATAACATCATGAGGAACTGCCGCTCGTGTCCTCACCACCGATGAGAGAATGGAACGATAATTTCAAACTTCAAGATCAATAAACTCGCACGATATGAATGAAGGAAGTGAAATTGTCCTAATAGTTCCGTAGCCTCTCGAAGATAAGTACAGACGTCTCCGTACCGATCCGCAAGACTCTACTAAACTCGCTTATGACTCATAGCACCTATGAACCTAGAGCTCTGATACCAACTTGTCACGACCCAAATTTCCTCCGTTAGGTATCGTGATGGCACCTAGTCTTAGGGACTAGGTAAGCCTAGCAGTTACTGAATAACAACAAAAATAAAAGGAAAGCTAACAGTCTTGAAATGGAATCTCAACAGAATATACAAACGTTCCCAAAATCGGTAGTACAAGTCATAAGCTATACGAATCTTCTACAACTTCTAAGTACAACTGTTTGGAAATAAATACAAAGAATGTGATTCTGAAGCCTGCGAACGTAGCAGCAGGTTACCTTGAGTCTCCTCGGCAATCATCCACATAGTTACTACAATATATATACCTGTATCTGCACACAAAAATGTGCAGAAGTGCCGTATGAGCACACCGCAGCGGTGCCCAGTAAGTATCAAGACTAACCTCGGTGGAGTAGTGACGAGGTCTAGTGAAGACACCACCGGTCTACAAAATAAATAACATGAATATAGAAATGACCAAACATTACATCTATCAAAGACTTCTTGGAATAATTCACAACAATGACAATATAAAGTGGAAGGAAATAACAGAAATCAATCAAGAAGCAGCACAAAAATACACAGAAATATGGACAGCAAAACAAGCCGAATCGAAAGGAAACACAATACAATAGAGAACACCAATAACTCAACTCCATGTCGGTTTGTTCACATCGGGCCTTAGCCATTAAAATCCATAACTGGTAGAAATATTTAAACAGCAGTTCATATGCAAAACTTTTGCAAATAAGATCGTTTTAGTATGGAAGAGTTTCATTTGAAAACATACTTTCTCCAAAAGTAGATATAAGTATATTTAATAGAGAGAATTACGTAAACTATAGTTTCTTTCAAAATATGAAACTTCCCAAAGATGCTTTCCCAAAAAATGACTCCCAATTATCATTTTAGGCAAGACTAGTGCTTTTCAAATATATCTTCGATGTAAAAGTCATTCAAATATAATCATTTAAAAAGAAACCATTGCTTTTTCAATATCACTTTTCAATAAAATCCCTTGATCAAAATCTCCTCAAGATTTATCCATCGGAACTCAGAAATTGCCATGCAGTACAGGAGGAATATCAAATCTTGCCAATAAATGCAGTAAATAGCAAACAGGAACAACAGAAATAATAATACATAAATACGGGACGAAATGTCCTCTCGTGCTAAAATAACATAAACACGACACAGAATGTCCCCTCGTGCTAAATAAAATAAACATGACACGAAATGTCCCCTCGTGCTAACATAACATAACATGGCACAGAATGTCCCCTCTTGCTAACATAACATAACATGGCACGAAATATCCGTCGTGCTAAATAACATAAACATGGCACAACATGTCCCCTCGTGCTAAATAACATAAACATGGCACAACATGCCCCCTCGTGCTAACATAACATAACATGGCACGACATGTCCCCTCTTGCAAACATAACATAAATATGGCATGGAATGTCCTCTCGTGCTAAATAACATAAACATGGCACGGAATGTCCCCTCGTGCTAAATAACATAAACATGGCACGGAATGTCCCCTCTTGCTAAGTAACATAAACATGGCACGACATGTCCCCTCGTGCTAACATAACATAAACAACAATTTAACAAGGGGAATCAACAATAAGAACCATAAATCACAACCTTCCGGCAAGGGAGTCAACGACGCAAACAATATCATCAACAATATAAACTATAATAGAAATCATACCATCCCGGCAAGGGAGTCAACAATGAAAACAATATCATTAACATCATAAACGGTAATAGAAACCATAACATCCCGGCAAGGGAGTCAATAAGGCAAACAACATCATCAACAATGGAATAATAAGAGAAACCACACAATCCCGACAAGGGAAACATCTATAACCAATCTCACCTAAACAGTTAACTTCACGGAATAAACTCAACTTCAACAAAGGCTCAGTAATAGGAAACATCAAGGAAATACTAATAATATAAATGTCTAACAATTTGACCTAAGTAGCACTAAGAGAATAGTCATATAAATCACAATGTAAGACTCACAGGCATACTTGACTCCAACGAATAGATGTTCCAACTACGGCTAGTCGACGATAAGGCTAGATGACACTAATTATAGTCAATTAGGCAAGCTAGGAAGAAAATATAGCATGATGATAAGAGAAGTAAAATATTCAGTTAAGTCAAGTAAAGTCAACTAGCCAACGAAGGAATCCAAAAGACAAGTAATTCTAATTTAAACAGGAAGGGATGAAATTAACAATCAAGGATTCAAATGTAACAATTACAAATCATACACAGGTAATATAAGAACCTACGAATCCTAAAAAGCCAATCTAATTGCAAATATGTCCGAGTACACACTCGTCACCTCGCTTACTCGGACTACAATCAACAAGGAAGACTCAATCCTAAGGGGTAGTTCCCCCACACAAGGTTAGGCAAGATACTTACATCAAAGACGACAACTCGGTACTCAAAAATAGACTACTCGGGCGGGAAGGCCTCCGGACGGCTCAAAATCAACTAAAACAACTTCAAAATACATATAAAACGTATAAGGAACTATTCCGAATAATAATGTTTTAATCTTTATAAATTTATAAAAATCGACCCAAAAGTCAACCCCCGGACTCGCACCTTGGAACCCGACAAATTTTACAAAATCTGATTACCCATTCTGATACGAGTTCAACCATACTAAATTTATCAAATTTCGATACCTTTTGGTCCTTCAAAACATGATTTTTCATTTTAGAAATTTTCTTTCAAAACCCACAATTCCCTCAACCCAAAACACAATTAAATGATGAAAACAAGAACTAATTCATGAAATATAATTAATTCTAGTGGAAGAACACTTACCCATTCGATTTGTGTGAAAACCCCTCAAAGAATCGCCCAAAATCGAGTTCTAGAAGTCAAAATATGTTAAAAATGGTGAAACCTTGATTTTTGGAAGTTTATATTCTGCCCAGTGATTTAAAGCATTGCGATCGCAGACACAAGGATGCAATCGTATAGAAGAAAAATGCGGCTGTCCAAAAAGGCACTATGCGATCGCGGAGGGGTGTATGCGATCACATAGAGGACTGGACCCCAAGCACTGCGATCGCGTATCAGGAGGTGCGACCTCACAACCCAGCCCCCCATCTTGCCTAACCCCCTTATGCGATCGCAACTAGGCCTATGCGATCGCATAGGGCAACGGTCTCACCCCCCCTCCCCCACTCACACTACTATGCGATCACAACATACCTATGCGATCGCATAGTGTGACACACCAGACATCAGAAAACTCATTTTACATCAGATTTTTCCTAAGTTTTGCACTCCGACACCTACCCGAAACTCACCCGAGCCCTCGGGGCTCAAAACCAAATATGCACACAACCTCAAATACATCATACAGACTTATTCGTGCAATCAAATCACCAAATTAACATCAAAAACATCGAATTAAACCTCAAAATCAATGAAATATTTCAAAACTTCATAAACTTTCAAATTTCCCATTTTTGATTCAAAACACGTCAAACCAAGTCCGTTTCTTACCAAATTTCACAGATAACACATAATAACCATATTGAACTTGTTCCGGACTCCGGAACCATAATACGGGCCCGATAACACAGGTTTCACATCAAATTTCATTTTCAAAAGCCTTTATATTTTTCAGAAAACAATTTTCTTTAAAAAATTCATTTCTCGGACTTGGGACCTCGTAATTCGACTCCGGGCATACGCCCAAGTCCCATATTTTCCTATGGACCCTCCGGGACCATCAAATCACGGGTCCGGGTCCGTTTACCAAAAACATTGACCGTAGTCAATTATATTAAATTTTCTAATACAAAATTATCATTTTTATCAGTTTTTCACATAAAGGCTTCCCGACTGCACGCCCAGGCTGCGCACGTAAATCGAGGTGAGATAAAAGGAGGTTTTTACGACCTCGGAACACAGAATTAACTAGAATATAAGGGATGACCTTTTGGGTCATCACAAAACATGGATATAAGTAGATATAATTCTCACATAAAATTCAACTATAATTCATACAACGGTTCATTGCTATTTTTCTTTTCCTCATATAAAATATTAAGACATGCATAAGTTATACAAAAATCTATATATTATTTTTATGCAAAAATAGAATATGAAATAAAAATATAATTATTAATAAATCATGGATAAGAACACTAAAATGACGAAACGAACCGTCTTCATGATAGCAAACCAGATTTAATTTTTCTTAAGAGTAAGCACATATATATTTCCAATTATACATTATATACTAATATGCAACTTTATCAAACTAAATATTTAACAAAACAATCTATGTACTATATAATTTTTACATTATTAATCCCTTGTCCAAGAAGAGTGAATTGATATTTTTCGCCGAAAAATGACTTTAATAAAAAATCCATACAATTACTGTATTACTGGTCTAGAGACATCCATCTGCATAATTATAACTTACATTCTTAAATTTTCGTCGACCAATTATATGAAAGATCATTCCATCATATGACACAATCTTTGTTTTTTTTCCCCAGGAATTTGTTTTTAAGATTTTTGTTCTTATTTTTGGATATATTGAGGAGCTCTGACATTGAAATTAATTTGCACAGGAAAAGGACATAATTTGAAGTCTAATTAGAAATAGGTCTCATAACAGCTTGGCAAAGGCTGTCACATTATTTATTTATGGTTTGTCTTATAACTGAAATCTCCTTTTTTAAAAAGAAAAAAAATTCAGTTTGGTCGTTGGACATTTAACGGAAAAGCTTATGACGTGCCCCTTGTGTGCAAGCTCAGATTATCCTATTTTTTGACGGCTGTTAAACGGCGGCTCTATAAATAATTCTAAATCACTTATATGAAGAAAATAAAATGATAAATCGGTATACTAAGCTCTAGGTATTCATGGGGTTTTGGAACACATTAAGTCTTACGTATACAATTTAATTTTTCATTTTTGAATTATTTAGCTATTTGAACTCGTCATTTCATGATCACATGACGACGATTTTACTATTGCACCAAAACTCTTTTCTCTATTATATAAAAAAATTAGTAATTATTATTTTTTGGCAAATATTAGGACATCGTGATATCAGCACTTTAGTCTATGTCTAGTGATTTAGGCACAGCTATTTTGCAACAAGATTTGTTTTGTCATAATGAAACCATAGAGACTTTTTTGTTCAATCTCTTACCAAATCTTGCTAATTAATACCCTTTACCACCAACCATATATACTAGCTTTATGCTAATCATTCACGGTTGTTATTTTCTTTTTTCCTATTTACAACTGTTTATTTGATAATGACATTGTCACTTTGCTACCTTACTATATTTCTTAATGCATCTCTTTTATAGTGCATTTGTTCCTTTAGTTTGTACGTATTTTGATTATTCTATTAAGTACTATCTGATATCTTTCAGTAACACATGCGGTCGTTATAGTGATAAGAGGTGGATTCAAAATTTTAAATTTATGTATTTTTACATAAATTTCAAGTTTATATACAATAATAACTGAGTTAATGAACTGGGTTTCGAGCTAATATTTTTATACATTTAATGAATGAGGATCTAGATAAAAGTTACTAAGTTCACGGGAACCGTAGCTAATGCATTGGATCTATCCCTGATAGTGATCCTCCTATTTAACTATTTTGACTATTTTCGAGCACCTTATTATTTTTCGGGGGTTCAAACTTCATTTAAACTTAGAAATCTGAAAATAATGACCTAATATTTTTTTGTCAGTTGAAATTTGAATATTCAAGCATAATTTTCGGTCATTTTATTTTGCAGAAATTTGAATTCACTTTTTCTTTTCTCTACTATTTCTCTTTATCACCCTTTTCTCTTTTTTTCCCCCACTCCTTTGTCCCTTTGGACCCATCCAGTTGTCTTTGGACGATGACCTATCATTTTGCAGCATAATGTTTGTGTAGGACACCCCCTCCCTCCCCCCCAAAAAAAAAACCCCCACCCCACACACAGGAGACAGGACCACTCCCAAAACAAAAGCCCCACTCTGGCCCAAACTTGAGTATTGACAGGTCCATTGGGCTGGGGTCCAAGGACTATTTTGTCTTTTTACATAGATTTGGGTAGGCAAACAACTTCATGGTATCCCAGTCAATTTTGGTTGTTGTATTGACACGTTATCAAACTATACAATATCGAATTGCTGTTTAAGGTAATAACAAATAGGCGAAATGACATTGTGATCACTTAAATTTGCATTCATTCGTAAATTTAATAGACGATCTTGCAATTTTCTCATTTGAAAATTCCTATTTGATAAATTGAGTATTATAAACGCCTCCATTAACACGTGATCTTCAACTGCATTGATAAAGATGACGTGTTACATTTTAAGCCTTTTATTGTTTGACACGTGTAATGAGTATGTCCCTTTATATAAGAATTAATTTATCAAAATTTAAAATTCTTTATCACTCTCTTCTTCTCCCATAAGCATCCTTTCATCACTATGGGAATACAACCAGAAAACATTCAAATTTTGCCGACAAAACATTTAAATGCCTCTCTGAAAATGCTCCTTCATACTTCTCCCTCTAATCGTCTCCTCACTTAGACCACCATACAAAGGTTGGCAAAAAAAATACCAGTGCATCACTTTTTTGACACCGACAATAAACTAGATTAGAGAACATAAATGACATACCACCGGAAAAAGAAGTCACCAGAAAAGTTGAGTCCCTATCCTCTCTGACTATCCCTTTTTTTCATTTTCGAAATTCTTATTCTTGAAACCATCCAAAGACCAGATCTAAAAAAAAGATGCTATACGAAATGGTTTAGCCGATCGTCTTCTCCGACGGTATTATCGAAAAAGATTCAAATCTCAATTTACACAACAGAGAAATTACCAAAAAGGAAAAATTATTTTGAATTCTTTTTTTCGAATTCTTGATTTCAAGCCTTTTAACAGAGACCCATGTCACTGAATTCATGAACCCAAATCACTTTGTGAATTACAAAGTTGAGAACTTTATTAATAAGAGGAAAAAAGAAAAGAAAGCGATAAAAGCAATTCTACTAAGCAAGTGACTTTGAATATGGGTTTGATGAGTATCCATCGAATTATTCCTATCCTGATGTTGAAATAGAAGTTGGATGGAGAATGGGATGAAAGAGAGAAGAGAGTGAAAGAGGTGTAACGGAGCTACGGGAGGGTTGACGGAAGAAACAAGGGTTCTTTTTTTTGCTTTTTTCCTTTTTACTTTGTTGTCCTTTTTGTCCTTTTATAAAAACTAGTCGAAAAAATTGCAAGTTACGCGCCTAATAACAGTGATGTGTACGCATTATTGCCATGTAGTCTACACCTCCTCCACATAGGCATGGTCAACAGTCAAATATTTTATTAGTTAATGAAATTATGAGTTCGAGTGTTCAAATGGGAAAGTTTAAGTTCATGTATCGACTTTCAAATGCCCTACAAGTCTAAATGGCCAAGAAGCCATTCCGCCTATATATATATATATATATATATATATATATATATATATCTGTCACGACCCAAAAATCACATGTCATGATGACACCTAACTTGACCCGCTAGGAAAGCCAATTAACAAAAGAGCCAAACCAAATGAACTTATAGGAAATTAAAATGGGATTTTTTTTATCTGAACTATTACAAATTTACCCAAGAACTGGTAGTACGAATCATGAGCTTCTAGGTTTTAGGATTTACAAAGAAAATATAAATAATCACACGATCTGTTTGAAAGCTATATGAACAGATTAATAATGTCTAAAACTACCAAGGACTAGTGGCAACTTCTATCCAGAATACACGAACATCTTCAGGATCAGCCCCCGACTTCTTCAACAGCTCCGCTCCAATAGTCTGCACAGAGTGTGCAGATGTGCAGTATCAGTACAACTGATCTCATGTACTGGTAAGTATCTTGACTAACCCCGTCGAAGTAGTGACGAGGCTTTTAGTTAATAAACACTATAATGTAAATTAGCAATAGAACTATGCGACAAAATAATAGAATAGAGTACACAATGTAACTGTATAAAACAATAAAATAGTACTAGAAAAGAACCAAATTTCAACAGTTTCCAACATCTTAACCGACCCTTTCCTTAGAACGAAAGCCCATGAACCATAACAATTGCCTCAAAAATTTCATAGTGTGAAAGAAGTACTCAAGACATCAAATTTAGCGGCACGACAACACCTTTCGTGCATTTATCTTATCCTCACAATATATGCGTAAAGCGGTACCAACCAAATGATAGAAATACCGATAATAGAAATGACAAGGAAGGGAATATGCAAGCAGTAATAATAAACGGGAATGTACATACGAACATCAGTAACAGACTAAGCAGAGAACATAGAATTAATGACCACAATTAGGGAAAAGGTTATAATCTCATCTAACTAGCATGATGGAGGCGTGAAGATGGACATAACAAATAAGAGGAGGGGAGAGGGGTGCATGTTCTTGATAATGCAACAATACAGCATGAATGGCCAACATGGGAGAAGACTCGTGCCTAAGTACAGCAAAACAGATATAACATGGATGCAATCATAACAGCAGGAGATAAATATGATGTTTACAAGTTAAACAAATAGAAGGCATATGCAACACAAAAACGATTTAGATAGAGAATGAGGACAGAACTGTGACGACAAGTCACATAAGAACCACAAATAAGACGATAATAATTCAAGGTAAGACATAAAGATATATACAAAATAAGATTATCATAACATGATGCATGTCTCTCGTCCTCACTTGCACGGAAACACCCTTCGTGCCATGACCTCACAATGATACAAAAGTATAAAAGTATAAATGCAATGACACGACATCACCCTTCGTGCTTTTACTCACAAATGACATGGCACGACATCACCCTTCATGCTTTTACGCTCAATAACATGGCACTGCATCACCCTTCGTGCTTTTACTCTCAATAACATGGCACGCCATCTCCCTTCGTGCTTCTACTCTCTATAATATGGCACGACATCACCCTTCGTGCTTTACACTCTTCCTCACATGATAATAAATATAAAATGGCACGACATCACCCTTCGTGCTTTACATTCTTCCTCACATGATAATGAATATAAAATGGCACGGCATCACCCTTCGTGATTTACACTTTTCCTCACATGATAATGAAATAAAATGGCACGACATCACCCTTCGTGCTTTACACTCTTCCTCACATGATAAAGAATATAAAATGGCACGTCATCACCCTTCGTGCTTTACACTCTTACTCACATGATAATGAATATAAAATGTCACGACATCACTCTTCGTACTTTACACTCTTCCTCACATGATAATGAATATAAAATGGTATGGCATCACCCTTCGTGATTTACACTCTTCCTCACATGATAATGAATATAAAATGGCACGACATCACTCTTCGTGCTTTACACTCTTCCTCACATGATAATGAATATAAAATGACATGGCATCACCCTTCGTGCTTTAAACTCCTCCTCACATGATAATGAATATAAAATGGCACGACATCACCCTTCGTGCTTTACACTCTTCCTCACATGATAATGAATATAAAATGGCACGACATCACCCTTCGTGCTTTACACTCTTCCTCACATGATAACGAATATTCCAAACAAGTTCTCAATTACTGCTTTACAAGCCAACAATGAATCAATGAAACCCTCAAGGGCCATATAATTCAAGTACTTCCACAACTCCCACTATTTATCAACAACACAAGTATGGAATCTAGCATCTAAAAAATATCGTTCATAGCAACGTATTAACGATTATGCATAGAGATGGCCGAATTAGACACATCAATGTGTCCTAAGAATTTCCATCACATTGATTAAGCTATATTAGGCTAAGTCTTGACTCTAACATTTTACACTACGTTCTTAATATCTAGAATTCAAGTGAGGCATGAAGCAAGAAGGTTATGAAATTCTACATGACACAATTATAACATAATCTACCCCCCGAGCATGATTAACCCTGGCACATACATATACACTCGTCACCTCACATATGTATCACCCCCGCATGTAGCAAAAAATGACAAATAGGAGGAAAAATTCCCTCAACAAAGTTAGGCAAAACACTTACCTCGAACAAGTCAATTACAATACCGAGCAAGCCAAGCGATGGTCCAAAAATGCCATCTCACGCGTTCCGACCTCCGAACGGCTCGAAACTAACCAAAAACTACTCAAATACATCAAACAATGCTAAAGGAACTAATCCCAATTGAAAAAGGTCGAATCTTTAATCAAAGGCCCAAAATCGGCCAAAAAGCCCAACTCGGGCACGCACCTTACAACCCGACAAAACACACAAAATCTGACAACCCATTCAATTATGAGTCCACCCATACTAATTTCATTCAAATCCGACTCCGAATCGATGTTGAAAACTTAAAAATTCACTTTATGAAACTTTAGGCAACCCCCCCCCCCCCC
>ML400850.1:30837-58562 GCA_005239525.1 Nicotiana knightiana
TCCCTCCCAATTTCACTTTGAAATCATCAATCAGATCCCAAAAACGAAGACGGATTCATGAAATATAACCAAAATCGAGTAGAGAACACTTACCTCAATCCATAAGGTGAAAATCGCCTCCAAAATCACCCAAATCCGAGCTTCCCAACTCAAAATATGACCAACTGAACAAACCCTTATTTTATATATTTTTTCTGCCAGATATTTTGCCTCGTTTCTCATGTCAAACGATCCTGAAACTCACTTTTTATGTCTCCAATGGATTCTTTGTGAATTTCTAATCAATTTAGGCTCTTGAATCACTCAATTTGACCTTACATTGAAGGAGATATGTTAGTTTCAATAATTGGAAATAATGTAGATTTTTAAATACGAAGTCAGTGGTAATTTCGTAATTAATCTGAAAAAAGTCTGGCAACCCAATTTTTAGTAAAATGACCATAAAATCCTCATACGATGTACAAATTCGATGATTCTTTTTGTTACGGGTTCGTAGTTACGATACAGACCTAATGCTTCATTCAAAATAGAAATCGAAGCTCATTTGTTCAATATGATATCATTTATGCTTGAAAAACGATGTCGAAACATGAAAAACGAGCGCAACACAACCCAAACCTATCCGAAACTTACCCGATCCCCTCGTGACCACATCCAAACATACCAACAAGTCCCATAACATAACACGGACTTACTCGAGCCCTCAAAATACCGAGTGAAGTGTAGATACTCAAAACAATCTGTCGGGTCATCACACCATCAATGGCAAATTTGTCTCCTTATGACCTATGGGTCACGGGTTTCGAATCATGGTAGAAACATTTAATGCTTGAATTATGATATGATGTCTACATAATACATCTTGTGGTACGATCCTTCTCGGACCCTGCATATACGGGATGCTTTGTGCACCTGACTGCACAAAAAAATATGATCAACTGGTATGTTTTCTTGCTGGCTGTTAAATAAGTTTAGTGTGATTTGCCTCACAATGCTAGCTAGGCTACAATATATTCTCCCATTAAAATTTTTGTGACGTACATAGTTTGATTCAACATAGAGTTTATAATAAAGAGGAAGACCTCTAGATGTAACTTTAAGAACAGATATCAGGAGTGTATAGCGAAAGACATATCGTACGTTTATAATGTTATGGTATTATGTGTAATCAGAACGACTTTACAAAAGCTTCTGTTTTAATGAAAAAAGTTAGTTATGATTGAAGAATGTTGTGATGGAACTAATATCAAGATACCGACCATTAGGGATGCCGAGCCAAGAGAAGAGCTGCGGAATTGGACCGTTAGTCCATCTTTGGTTTGCCGGGAGTATTGGTAGTGTGGAACTGTAAAAGTTTTCTTTTGAAAAGCGCATGGTCAATTGAGGCCTGGGATGTTAAAATACATCGGTAGGGGAGCGTTCCGCCTTAGAGAGAAGCCTTCGCGCGAGCGAGGGTGGACGAAGCGGAAGCGAGAATATCGGCTTGAGTAATGCAAACATTGGTGAGAATCCAGTTCCCCAAAAACCTAAGGGTTCCTCCACAAGGTTTGTCCAGGGAGGGTGAGTCATAAGATCGGGCCGAAAGGCGTAGTCGATGAGTTTGCCGAAAAATATATTTGTGCGACTACAAAAATTTCTTATTAAGAATAAAATATTTTTTTGTTGTTGCTAGAAAGCTGGATATATCTGTCATTCGTGGAATTTGGAAATGCTCCGAATTTCCTTTCATTAGATTTTTGTTTTGGTCCACTAGAGCATCTCATTTTTAAATGAATAGAAAAATTCAGCTAATGCACGTGAAAAACATTTACTAAGGAAAATATTATATTATAATTGAGTCCCTGTGTGAGTTACTAAAGAA
Source organism: Nicotiana knightiana (assembly GCA_005239525.1). NCBI lineage: Eukaryota > Viridiplantae > Streptophyta > Magnoliopsida > Solanales > Solanaceae > Nicotiana > Nicotiana knightiana. Next base: position 32,699 of record ML400850.1, read on the forward strand.
CTTGGTTCTTTACCGTGTTCCTTAAACTTGAAGTAAAATAAGCATTAAAACAAACACAACGATTTTTACGTGAAAAATTACCCGGCTCAAAAGGTAAAAAACCACGACCTACTACGTAGGCTATTCAACTTCAACTCCACTAGAACAATATGCCAAATGTATCAATTACAAGACTGTAATTCAATACTCTCCAGTACTCCTACTACGACTATTTGATTTACAAGTTACTCTAACTTGTAAAGCAAACACTTACTCCAACTCACTAGTTGTTTTTGACACTTGGTTACAACTCGATTTCTTGAAATACATTCACTAGATTGAATCAAGAAGAACACAATATTGGTGCTCGACTAGAGTGAACAAAATGTATTTCTTTAGTTGATATGTAAAAGGATAATCTCAGAAGTCCAAAATAGATAGTGTTTAAACGTTTGGACTTTAAGATCTTCTAGGAGTCCTATGCATAGTCAGCTTCTTGTTTGATAGAACTCCTACTGTTCCAAGGACTCCATAAGTTTTGGGACTCTTGTCTCTCACTGAATTATTCGTATCTTCTTGGGAAACAACCTTTATCATATACAACAACCTTCTTCCACCAAACTCGGACCTGGATAATTTTGAAATAAAGTTACTGTCTTGCACATATGTATAATCTTCAATCAGAGGAGCTGGTCCTTTGCCACGAGGAACTGTTTCTTAGAACAGTGAAGCAGCTTCGCTGAGGACCTGAGTTTTCATACATTGCATCTAAACAAAACTTTGTTAATCATAAAAAATCTTAATACTTAACAAATTCCCTCTTTTCAATGATGACAAACGTTGTCCACACTAGAACCAGGTAATCACATCAAGACAAACTTATTCACCATCTTCACCACCATAGATATGCATATTCATCACCCCAACTTTATCTTCCCCTAGGTCCTTGTCGTAAACCATTAGAACAAAATAAACTAAACATACTGCAAGCTACTCAGACTAATACATAAGAAAAATAATTAAAGCATCACCGATATAGCAAAGGAAACTAAGGACACTGGGAAGGAACATGTTCATGGGTGAGAGGTAGAGGGGGTAAATGCTTTCACAAGAGTGCATCTGTTGGGCATGAGCCTCCCTATCTCTTATGAGCTCTTTCCTAAGCTGCCTAGTTTTCTTTCTCAGCTCATCATTGTCTTCACAAAGCTTGGCATTTTCTTCAAGAGTCAACTCCAACTTCTTACTGAGCTTTGTTGCCTTGCTGTTTCCAGGTAGAATAGCAGATCCTGAGGATCCCCTAGCCTTGATCTCCTCATAGCCACAGTGCTTGAGGGTAACAACATCCAAAACATCATTGTGATTTCCATACTTAAGCTCAGGCGAGGAAATGTTGAGCTTTCCAAATAGCTCAGTCAACATGAAGCCATACGGCATAGCATCCTTAGACTTGAAAATGTCCGCAGCTCTTGCAATATGCTGAATCATCAGGCTAGGGAGATTGATATGTCTACCAGTATCAAGCAGTTCCATCACACCCATGTCCAATAGGTTAGCTTCATGCCATCTCTCAGACCTCTGAAGAATGTATGAGTTGACAAAATGAAATAACAGCTTGTGGAAGGGAGTCACATCAGTTTTGTACACCTTCTCGGGAGCATCCAATTCAAACTTTTGGGAAAACTTTCTTGTGATCACAATTCCAGTGTCAACATCATTGTCTATGGCTGGACACTTTTTCTTCAAGTAATTGTTAAATCCTAAAGAAGAAATATTCAGAAGCATCCCCGGCTCCTCAGCATCAAACTCCATTTCAAACCCCCTTACATTAATTTTGACTACCTTTCCATCAAATTGAAATTTTGCATAGAACTCCACCATAACAGGAACACATACACGGGGAAAGCTTTGAAAAATATGTGTTTCCATCCCTGTAGCTGAAGTTTCTCCACCAGTTGAGCTATCTCTTTTTTATCAGTGTTTGCAAGAATATTCCATTAAGCACTTTTCTGTTCCGGAACTCAGTGAGTCTATCAACCACAACTAGCACATTCTTTCTATTCTTTCCTCTACTGGCCCTTGAAGATAGGGTAGTATTTTTTATAGCTTTGGCAACCTTTCTCTTTTGTGTAGAAAAATTTTCTGGCAAAGCAGACTCAGACTCATATTCTCTATCCAACTCAACCATAGATTCCACAATTAAAACTTTCTTCTTTGGCTTCTTGGCTCCTTAATGATTTGTTCATCAACAACCTTTCATTTACTCCTTGTAAGAGGAGTCTTGGCGGGAGGAGCCACTTCTTTCCTTGTTGGTACTGCAGACTCTGTTGCTTTCAAAGAATCTTCCTGGGTTTCTTCCCTACCTCATATAGGGGAAAGTCATCTTCATCACTGCTGATCTCTTTATCTCTAGTGAAAGGAGTTAACAAGGGCCCAGTTTCTTTAGCCCTTTTCTCTCCACTTGCTTCTTCTAAAAGGGATATTACAGTATTCCCAATGGTCATTGAGCCTTCTGATTTCTCACTCATATTCTCATTCTATTCCTCACTTTTTATCCACTCCTTCACCCTCACCTGCCTTTTATTGATCCTCGCCTTCACTCTCAGAATTACCCTCTTCTTCACTATTATTTTATTTTTCTGCAGAATCATTCACTTGTTCACCTATCCTATCATCTGTCTCACTCTTATTCTCTTCCCCAGAATCTCCCTCATTCTCACTCTTTTCCTATTCATTAGCTATGTCCTAAGTAGTATTTTCCTCATGATTGCCCATAACTCCTTATTCCTTTTCTCCCCCGTTATCATCCTCATCCTCCATCCAACTAAAGACCATCAAATGCCTCCTTTTGCACTGGTTCTTTACTCCCTTCCCCCTTAACCACAAGCACCACATTAATGGTATCTACCTCTTTCTCCAGATTGTCTGCACTTTTTTCTACAGTGAGTTCCTCCACTTATGGTTTATCACCTGTGGGTGGAAGAGTGTCTAAGGGTGCAACATTTATAGTGGATACCATAACATCTAATTTTGAAGGAGGGAGTTGTACCTGACTTATAGTGACTGGCACTGATTCCCTGTGAACCATAGCTTCCTTGACCACTGTGTCTACTTGAGTACTAGCATCAGACACTACCTTGACATTCTTGACAGATTTTCTTGGAGTAGCCTTGACCTTGGTTGACTTAGAGGTATTTTTCGCAGTAGAGATGCATAGGTGGAACAAATAAGGTGACCGAATTTGAGTTCTAACAGGATTCTTATAACAACTACTTTGACTGCTATGATTTCAGGAGTAATTAAACTCTAATTACTCTAGGATTCCCCCTTACTCTTTGATTAGAAGACAATTAGAAGTGAAGCTAACATGATTAAAAGTCTGAGCATAGCCATAATTTAGGATATTAAGTCCCAATGAATTAAGACAAGATGGCATGCACTTGAATCGAAGAACCAACTCCTTACTTGAATCTGCAGTAAAGCTTCAACACTTCACATTAGTATCATGCAACATAGTTATCAGCCAAAGTTTCTAAGTAGGTGTGTGTGCTTAATACAAGCACGAGTCTGAATCAAACACACTGTACTATCTACATCTAATTATACTTTTTTCTAGCCAATCATTAGGGTTCAACTAGTTGGAAGTATTGATTAGACCTAGTTCTAGTATGTTCCTTTCAAAGTGATCCCTACTCAAAGCTTTAGTAAAAATATCTTCAATTTGATCTTCAGTTTTACAAAAGATAATGGAAATATTCCCCTTTTCAACATTGTCTCTGAGAAAGTGGTATCTAATGTCAATGTACTTAGTTCTCTTGTGTTGACATGGATTTGTAGCAATGTTTATAGCACTAGTGTTATCACAGAAAATGAAAACACAATCAACAAAAACTACCACAGTCCCTTAGCTGTTGTTTTATTCATAGTAACTGAGCACAACAGGATGATGCTGCACATATTCATCCTCAACTATGGATAAAGCCATTGAGTTTTGCTTCTTTTTTCCCCAAGACACCAGACAAGAACCTGGAAAATGAGCTATTCCTGAAGTGCTTTTACTGTCAACATGAAAACCTGCATAGTCAGCATCGACATAACCAGCTAGATCAAATCTATACCCTCTGGGATACCATAGGCATATGTCAAGGGTCGCCTTGAGATATCTTAGTATCCTCTTGACTACCATCAAGTGAGATTCCTTGGGGTTTGCCTGAAATCTTGCACATAGTCCCACATTGAATACAATGCTAGGCCTGCTTGCTGTGAGGTACAATAATGACCCAATCATTCCTCTATATAGTTTCTATTCAACACTTTTTCCTTCTTCATCAAGGTCCACTTTGGTTGCAATGGAAATGGGAGTGTCAATGGACTTAGAGGAGTCCATGTTGAATTTCTTCAGCAGTTCCTTGATGTATTTCTGCTGGTGAATCATGGTTCCAGTAGGTGTTTTCTTGATTTTCAACCCCAAGAAGAAGTTCAATTCAATCATCATGCTCATTTCAAAATCATTTCCCATCATCTCAGCAAATTCCTTACACATTGCTTCATTAGTAGCCCCAAAGATAATGTCATCCACATACACTTGCACACTCAGAATACTCTTGCCTTTTCTCCTTAAAAACAGTGTGTTTGTCATGACCAAAAACCACGTGATCGACACTCGATACTCTACCCGACTCGAGTGAACCATACCATAAATTAATACTCATCTATATGACTAATAGGCGGATGCAAAAGCCTCTTCAAATATAATCATTTTAAGGAATAGAAAATTATGAATAATGTCTTTAAGTAAACATTTTCATTTAGAAAAAAACATCATGAAGATAAAAGAAAATTTCATTCATGCATGCCATATGAGCAACCATAGGATTGCAACCCAAACATGAATACTACTATTCTCTATGGAATCTTTATGGCACGGAATGAAATAGTCAACCAACATAATCCGGTGGCTCAAAAGAATAATGATACAACAACGTCCTCCACGAGTACAAGTGTGGAGAATGTAGAGCTATCCTAACCACGCGATCCAAGCTGCTCAGGTACAGTCCCTGAAAACATGAATAGAAATGTGGCCGAAAGGCCTAAGCTCCACATGCCTAGTACGAATTATGAACCGCTTACCAAAAATAAATAGGACAAGACTTAAGAAGATTAAGACATGTAATGACAATTGATATAAGAAAGAATCTTTTATATCAATTAACAATTTAGAAAATATAATAAAATAATAAGGTAAAACATATTTCAAACTCTTCCTTTAGCATTAATCTTTACAAAATCATGTTAGGTTTTTTATTTACCGGGAGCATTATACCATCACCGACACAGAAGAAACTCAACTAGGTTATGTACCTAGCAAAAAGTATCATATACCCTACTTGCTCATGTCATCTCATTGTTGTGACGCACGAATCGACTCATACATGCTAATAAAGTAACACAATACCCCCTCATGGGGAGTACTCTGTCGTAGTTCCCAACCATAAGGTAGGTTCTACGCCTACACCGGCACGTGTAGTTTCATGACCTAAGAAGGAAAATTATCCAAGGTCAATCTCGGTGAACTTAAGTAACTCCCAAAATCTTTACATTTATCAATGATGATGTTCATAGCCAAACCAACTATTTGAGAATAGTTAAATCTAAGATATTTCACAACTCATGTATTTTCATTTCAAAAATATAACAAGTGTTATTCCTCATTCATTTAGTTTTAAAATTAAAATAAAACATTTCAAGAAAATAATATTCATAGCACTTAAATCTTTTATGATGCAAGAAATGGTACAATCTGTAACGACTCGACCGGTCGTTTTACGTATCAGGATCCTGTTCCCCTAAATGAGACTTCCTGTAGTGGCTTATTATGATTTATGACTTGTGGAGATGGGTGGTTCGGGATTCGGAAGCGTTTGGAGTGGTATAGGAACACTTGGTTCCTTAAGGTTGGCCTTTAAGGCCAAGGTTTGACTTCGGTCAACATTTTGAGTAAACGACCTCAGAATCAAATTTCAACGATTCCGGTAGCTTCATATGATGATTTCGGACTTGGGCGTATGTTCGGAATGGGTTTTGGATGACCCAGGGGCGTTTCGGCACCTAATATCGAAATTAGAGTTTCCTTAAGTTTGAAATTTGGTTGGGAACGTATTTTTGTGTTATCGAGGTCCGGACGGAATTCCGAGATCGGGAATAGTTCCGTGTCATTTATGACTTGCTTGCAAAATTTGGGGTCATTCCGAGTAGTATAGGTCAGTTCGGCACATTGAAAGCGAATTCTAGAACTTTAAGTTCAAAGTTTGATTCAATTTGGTTTTGGGGTCGAATTCTTAGTTTCATTGTTGTTTTTCACGTTCCGAAAATTTGAGCGAGTCCGTATCATGAATACAGACCTGCCAGTTCCTTTGGACGAGGTCCCGAGGGGATCGGGTGAGTTTCGGACCCCTCGGAGTTATATTCAAAAACTAAATTTTTCACTGACTGGTTTCCTTCAGTGCGATCGCAGGTGCCCTGATGCGATTGCATAGAAGGAACTGGGCAGGGGTGGTAAATTCCCTGTGTGTTCACACAAAAGGCACCACGATCGTGATGGGTTGGGCTCCTGACCCAGTGCGATCGCACACCCCACCCGTGTTCGCACAAGAGCCCAGCTATACCTTACCCTGTGCGTTCTCATGTCTCTCTCCGCGTTCGCACAGAAGGCCCATGAGGTCCTTGTCACTTAAAGCTGTGCGATGACACTGCCCAGGCTGCGATCGCATAGAGTAGACCACTGGGCAGTGTGTTTTTATACACGGGATTTAATTCATTTCCTCATCTTCTTCTTCTTCCTTGGGACAATTTTCAGCATTCAAAAGGGGCCAACGACCTAGTTATTGAAGGTAAGTAAATTCTACTCTAATATTAGCTTCATGCATGGATTACAAGCTAAATTAACCACCTAAATTAGTGAAAACTAAGGATTTGGGGTAGTAACCTAGGGCTTTTGAAATATAGAAAATTACCCGTCAATTAGCTATGAAATCAAGTAAAAATCATGTATTAATGATCCTTAGGCTATGGGTGAGTGTTTCCTTCGAGAAACTTTGGAATTCGAGCATGCGGGTCCGGGGTTGGATTTTAGGATTTCTTTAAGAATGATGAATTTGACTATGTAGTAGGAGAATTTCATGCTTTAAGTATAAATTGATATATTTGTATAACATTTGGCTAGTTTCGAGTCCGTGGGTGTCGAGTTTGGAGTTTCGGGCGCGTCCTTGACCCGGAGAGTAGGTTCGACGTGAGGTGAGTCTCCTTTCTAACTTTGTGAGGAGGAATTGTCCCTATAGGTGATTATAAATGGTTGTTTGTCCTTATTTGCGGGGGCTACACACGCTCAAAGTGACGAGAGCCCGTGCGTAGCTACTATTATGCCTTGTTGGGTAGTTTAGGATTTACAAGCATGTTTTACGTGTTATATCTGTGATTTTGCATATGGTCTAAGTAGTCTAATATCCTCGAACCTCTCATGTGAATGCCTAAGAAGCTATGCTTTGAAGTTGACATTAATAAACTCTCACCCTGTTAGTATGTTCCCTGCTAAATTATCTAGAATCTCCTGCTAATCATGTATTTATACGGGGACCCGAGTCGCATGGATGATTAGGGAGCGGGGTAGCCCTGGCATTATATTAGCCCGAGTCGCATGAATGATTCACGAGCGGGGTAGTCTTAGTATTATATTAACCATGTCGCATGTTCGATTCGCGAGCGGGGCAGATAGATGCATCTATGGTTCGGGCCGTTCGACCCTCGGCAATGCACATTTACTTTTCACGTCATAATGACCGTACGATCATAGCCTGTTATATGTTTGGTAATTCGTGAGAAGCCCTGTAATTGTAACTGTTGATTTCATGAAAAGAAAGAAGGTTAAATAGCTTGTATGCCATGGAAAAGGATGGCGTGAGGGTACTAGAGATTGTTATTTGATGCTCATTTTCTTATTACTGTTCATTACTTCTATTACTGGTTATTCTGTACTTATTCCACATTGTCTGAACCTAGAAAGTATCACGTTGACCTCTCGTCACTACTTCTTCGAGGTTAGGCGGGATACTCACTAGGTACATATCTGTTTATGTACTCATGCTACGATTCTGTACTTAATTATACAGGTTTTGAGGCTGGTGCATCTGGTTATCCGACCGGAGCTTGACCCTAGGAGTATATTCCGGACCTGAATTCACGGTGAGCTTCTTCCCTTGGCGACTCTCAGCAGCACTATGGAGTTATCTTTTGTTTATTTCTGTATACTTCCTTCAGACACTGGAATAGTTTATTTCATCTTTTGTATATTCTACCAGTTCGCCTGTAGACTTGTGACACTAGTTCCTGGCACACACATAGTAGACTCTATATTTTTGGGACTGTATATCTTTATTCATGATCCTTGTGGCTACATTTACTTAAGTTGGTTAATTTATCCACTTTTACTTAAATGTTCTAAGCTTAAAATTTGGTAAGTGTGGGGTTGATATGTCAAATAAGGATAATCTCACTAGTAAACAACTGTTGGCTTGCCTGACTCCGGTGTTGGGAGCCATCACGGCATGTGTTAGGATTTTGGGTTGTGGAACAATCCCAACTCGCTCGTCCCGACAAGCTAGGACTCATATTTAGAATTTTTATTAGTCGCATTTTGATATAAGTTTGGAGAAAAGCTCCGAGGGTAGTAAGTTTCAATGTACCTCAAATTGCTTTTAATCTTATCCCAATAATCCAATAATATCAAGGAGTCACAATCTATATATACGAACTCACATAATTCAATAATGCGTCACAACAATACCAACTAAGCTAACTAAGTATCTAACACTTAAGTCCAATTTCATAAGTTTACAAAAATCCACATTTCATCATTTGAAGGTCAACCCTTGAATTTTAACTCCAAATCCTTCATTAGACATATCATGGTATCTAATTGTTCCATTACAATCTCAAAATGATACCGTTCAGGTAAGACCCAACACTATTCATCATTCTACCAACCAACTCTTCAATTTCAAGACTAGTTTCTAGGATTTCATGAATAGATATTTCAAATACAAATCTATCTTCATAAGTAAACTCTACTACGTCCATGAAGTATAATTTATAAGTTTAGAGTGAAGAGACTACCTCTTTGTCAAACCCTAGAATTTTTAAGATTTGAGTTTTTGAAGTGTCCTTTAGATTATCTTCAAAAATCTATAAATTCCATGACGTGGAAGGGTTAAGAGATGTAATAAATGAATCAAATCTACCAAATAAAAGCATTTAGTTCTTACCTTGAAGATGTATCAATGGTAGAGAGCTCTCCCTCCTATCTAAACCTTCAAGACTTGGACCAAAATTATATAACCTTCTCTCTCCCAAATTATTTATAAGAGATTCAGCTGTGGGTTTTAAATTTCGGATGTTAAGTTGCACGCCTTCGCTACATTTCATTGCCTAACATTGGGCTCCAACTTATTTTGGATGCGATGGAGATGCGACGCATCAAGTGTAGGGTCCACACTAAAGCAACATTTTGATCTTCAACTTTGTTCATTTCTTGTCTCAACTTAACATGTTTGCTTTTGTCATCCATAATTAATTCCATTGTTCCCTTGTCCCCTTCTTCCAATTTAGTTACTGCCAACATTTTTCCAAACTTCTCTTTCCATCGTATCCCAAATATAATTGCCCCACATTTATTCTTTAAGATTAATATTTTTCACCCACTTATCCCATTATAAAATTTTTTATATCCAAGTGTTAATGATATTTTCTAAATTTCCCTTAATCCAACATTAAACCTTTGATTGAATAATTATCCCCAAGTGTTCCAATGACGTATTCTATTCAAGAAATATCACGTAACCTGGGTTGAACTAAATCGTATTCTTAAGCTCGATAGTAGGAATTAATTAAAAAGAATTTACGGGGCTTTACAGTGTTTTCCACCTTTCCTCTTACAAAGTTGTTGGTTAAGAGGAATTTTGAGAGTCTTTCATACCAAGCTCTTGGATCCTGTTTCAGTGCATACAAGGCTTCGTCTAATTTGAACATATAGTCAGGAAATTCTTCATGTTCAAACCCACGAGGGTGTTTGATGAACACTTCCTCTTTCGGATAACCATTTAAGAAGGAACTCTTTACATTTATCTGGTACAAGGTGAACTCCATGTGTGCAACAAAGGCTATCAACATTCTTATAGCTTCCATTCTAGCTATAGGTGCAAACGTCTCATCATAGTCAATGCCCTCCTCTTGATTGTATCCCTGAACCACCAGTCTGACCTTGTTCCTTGTGATATTTCCTTGTTCATTGTGATATTTCCTTGTTCATCCAGCTTGTTTCTGAACACCCATCTAGTAGCTATGACAATTATGTTCTTGGGTCTTTGTACCAAGTGCCAGACCTTGCTTCTTTCAAGTTGATTTAGCTCATCTTGCAAGGCTATAATCCAATCTAGATCCTTTGGAGCTTCTTTGATGGTCACAGGTTCAACCCGTGAGAGAAATGTTTTGAGTGCACACTGATTTCTCAGAGATGACCTGGTTTGCATTACTGCATTTGGATCAGAGATGATGTTCTCAAGAGGATGTGAACTTTAATGTTTCCATGGCCTTATCTGTATACCAAGAGAAGATTCACCTAAGGAGTGAACCAAAGGAACAGTTCAGTAGGTATGGCTTTATCACTTTAGTTAGCAGTCAGATTAGTTCTCTCTTCTTCTTGTTCCTCATGATTACTGTCAATTTCCTTGTAGTCTCCGGATCCATCTTCAGATTGAGGTTCAGAATCCTTAGGATCTCCATCACTACTGAGTCCTATGACATAGTCTTCATCCTGCAGACCTTTCTTAGCGAAATTGTTAGATTCATCAAAGATAACATGAATATTTTTTTCTACACACATAGTTTTATTATTAAAAACTTTATAGGCCTTACTATGTGGAGAGTAACCCAAGAAAAATTCCTCATCACTTCTGTCATCAAACTTACCTAGAGCTTCTTTACCATTATTATGCGCAAAACATTTTCACCCAAATGCTCTCAGGTGAGTGATGTTGGGTTTTATCCCTCGAAGCAACTCATAAAGAGTTTTCTCAAGAATAGGTCTGGCTATGCATTTGTTCAGCAAAACAGGAAGTATTGATTATATCATCCCAGAAACTCTTAGGTAGTCCACTAGCAATCAACATGGTCTTCCCTATGTCTTCTAGGGATCTATTCTTTCTTTCTACAACCCCATTTTGTTGTGGAGTTCTAGGTGCAGAGAAATTATGATCAATACCATGTGAGTTACATGACTCAACTAATTTGGAATTTTCTAACTCAGTTCCATGGTCTATTCTTATACTTAATACATTTCACCCCAGTTTCTATTGAATCATTCTGACAAATACACACGAAACATCAAAGGTTTCATCTTTAGGTCTCAAAAATAGAGTCCATGTATACCTGGAGAAGTCATCTACAATCACGAAAACATACCTCTTACCTCCTCTTCTCCTTGCTCTCATTGGTACACATAGGACCATGTGAAGGAGTTCCAGAGGTTTGGAGGTGCTGACAACCTTTTTGGACTTAAAAGGCGACCTTACATTTTTTCCTCTAACACAAGCATCACAAATCTTGTCTGAGGAGAACTCAACTTTTGGTAGACCAAGGACCGAGTCCTTTGTTGCCAACTTGTTGAGTTGAGAAAGACTGGCATGACCTAGTCTTCTATGCCATAGTAATGAATCATTTTTCACTACACTTAAGCATTTGTGCTCACTGTGGGGAAGTGACATAATAGATATCTTGTAAACGTTGCTATGTCTCTTACCTTTTAATGCAACTTCGTCAGTATCAAGCTCAGTGGAAGTATAAATTTTGGAATTGAATTTTACTTCATTTCCTTTGTCACACATTTGAGAGATGCTAAGAAGATTATGTTTAAGGCATACCACATAATACACATCTTCTATAGCGTGAGGAAGTGACTTACCATCCTTTCCAATACCTGTTATCTAACCTTTTTTTCCATTTCCAAATGACACACTCCTCTATCCACTGTCTAGATACCAGTCTTGATTGTTCCCTCTCACTTTAGCATGTACCAGAAATCACAAGTTAGTCTTAGGAAACCAGACAAGCTTGGGTCCCTTTTTGTTTGAAAAGGGATGAATCACATCTCTTCGTACCCAGAAGGGAAGAGGATTAAAAGCTAGTATCTTATTAACCTTAATCCACTTAATATGGACAAGAGGCTTGGATTTTGGCTCCTCTTCCTTCTTCATATTTTTAGCAATACCAAAGTTGTTTGTAAACTGGGCATGAATTAAGGCAGGGCATATGTCTCTAAAGTGTCCTACCTTTCCACAATGAGTGCATATTTTATTATCAGAAATTCCTACATAGTTTGGGTCAAACTTGGGAACAGGTTTTCTGTAGCCAATTCCTGATTTGTTAGAGCTACAGTTTTCATTTAGCCAATTCAAGGTATCAGAAGATCTATGCCATTTTATTAGTCTAGATAGTTCATAATTAGCCTTTTTCAAGATTTTCTTGCAGAGCTTTATTTCAACATTCAGCATCACAAAGATTATCTTTAGCTCTTTTTAATTATTTTTAAGCTTATCCTGCAGATCACTCATTTTTTCCTCACCATGTATATCAGGAGACTTCTCATTATTAGAAGTAAGCACAAGAATCTGGTTCTTAAGGTCCTTGACCTGTCTCTCTAGATTATCTTTGTCATATTCAAGCTCTTTAAGATCAAGTTTGAATCATTAAAGATTTCTTATTAACTGAATTTTCAGCACTCATTTTATCCATTTCACTCATCATGGTCATAATTATGCCATCAGTTATTTTTAGACATAACATGAATGTTTTCTTTCAAGTTAGAGATACTTACCTGGTTTGTTTCAACTTCATTTTTTGAATCACTCATGTCCATCATTCCTATCACTTCTTCTTTTGTTTGGGTTTATTCAATCGCCATCAGTGCCACTTCGATATTTCATCTCCAAAGTCAGCTTCAAGGTCCTCCATATATCATGGTCAGATATGCAAGAGGAAACTTTGTAGATAATGTTTCTGGACAAGCTTCTGTAAAGCAGGCCCTTTGCTTTAGCATTTTTCTGGACTAGCTAGCGACCTTCATCATCGTATTCGTATTCTCTCTTGTTGAACTTGATACCTTCACCATCCATTTTGGCCGGGAGAATTTGTCCATGACAATTACCCATAGTCAATGGCGTGAAGGAATGTTTCCATACTTAGCTTCCATTCGTCATAGTGGTGTCCATCAAACAAAGGAGGTCTTCCAATGTGCATTCCAAGCTGTACTGGAGGCTGTGTGTCCACTGCCTGGTGTTTATCAATTACATCATAGAAACTTATAGCCTCACCTCTTTTTCTTCCACTTTATCACTTTCATTGTCCTCATATGATGCCAAGAAGGCCTGCTTCATTGCTTCAGTGAACCCTTTACCTAGGATTTTTCCTTTGTTGGATCTTTTTTCTCTCATCTTCTCCCGTTTCTCCTTTTCATCTCATTTTTTTCTCCACTCAATTTACCACATTGGGTAATCCTTGACCATGTGATATTCCTTGGTACACTTGTAGTAACCATCATAATTAGATTTGTCAATCTTCTTAGGCTTACCCTTAGTCTCTCTCTTAGATGCACTTTTGGAGTTCTTCATGAACCTCATTGTCAGATTTATCTTCCTTAGGCGCTTTAAGAACCAAGTCCTTATACCTCTTTGGTTCTTCCTTGTGCAGTTTTATCTTTCTCATTTTATGACTCTTTAAGTTTCCAACCATCAAGTGAGATATTTTCTAGTTCTTTGGCTTCCTGGATCGCTGTGACTTTTGATCCCATGAAGTTGGAAGGATCCTTAGAACTTTTCTGACCAACTCTACTGAGGTAAACACCTTTCCAAGTGATTTTCGTTCATTAGTTATTATGAAAAACCTAGTCATCATCTCCTGGATGAGCTCATACTCGTTCATGGAGAAGAGCTCATAGTTTCTCATAAGTAGTTCTATCCTTGATATCTTCACTTGGTTTGTTCCTTCATGAGCAGATCATAGTGCATCCCATATCTTCTTTGCATTAGAGCATGCAGAAATTCGGTTGTACTCATCATGACCAAGTCCACAGATAAAGATTTTCTTAGCCTTTGCTTTCTTCTCCATTATTATGAAATTTGCTGTCACAAATTCAGAGGGGTCCTTAAGAATTGTTAAATTTTGTGCATTTTGTTTAGTGGGAGTCAATGGACATTGGTTTAATATGGTCCATAGTTCATAGTATTCAGCTGTCAGAAAGTCTTCCATTCTTGCTTTCCACCAACTGTAATATTTTCCATTGAACAAGGGTGGTCTGGTAGTTGATTGTCTTTCACTAAATCTGGGTGGAACACTCATCTTGCTCCCAATATCTCTCTAGGTTTTAGTCGTGTGTGTGAGAGAACCTTCTCTGATACCAATTATTAAATTAAGTGTCCGTATGAGTTAATAAAGAACTTGGTTCTTTACCGTGTTCCTTAAACGTGAAGTAAAATAAGCAGTAAACTAAACACAACGATTTTAACGTGAAAAATCACCCGGCTCAAAAGGTGCAGAAATCATGACCCACTACATAAGATTATCAACTTCAACTCCACTAGAACAATGAGCCAAAATATAGCAATTACAAGGCTGTAATTCAATACTCTCCGATACTCCTACTACGACTATTTGATTTACAAGTTACTCTAACTTGTAAAGAAAACACTCACTCTAACTCACTAATTATTTTTGACAATTGATTATAACTTGATTTCCTAAAACACATTCACTAGACTGACTCAAGAAGAACATAATATTGGTACTCGACTAGAGCTAATAAAATATAGTTCTTCAGTTGATATGTAAAAGGATAATCTCAGAAGTCCAAAATAGATAGTATTTAAACGCTTGGACTTCAAGATATTCTAGGAGTCCTATGTATAGTCAACTTCTTGTTTTTATAGGACTCTTATTGTTCCAATGACTCCACAAGTTTTAGGACTCTTGTCTTTGACTGAATTATTCGTATCTTCTTAGGCAACAACCCTAATCACATATAGCAGTATTCTTCCACCAAACTCGGGCCTGGGTAAATTTGTAATAAAGTTACTGTCTTGCACATATGTACAATCATCAATAAGAGGAGATGGTCCTTTGCCCTGAGGAGTTGGTTCTTAAAACAGTGAAGCAGCTTCGTGAGGACCTGGGTCTTTAAACATTGCATCTAAACAAAACTTTGTTAATCATCAAAATCTCTAATACTCAACATATAGCTAAGAAATGAATGTATAAAGTGTGTTTGTTTATTTATTTTTTCATTTTTCCTTTTAGCCAAATGATTAGATAGAAAAGGGTATATGGTTGATTAAAATATCTAAAATACTAGTGCATTGGAAAAATACATTACAAAGTCTTGACAATAAGGATTGACTTTTTACTTGTATAAATGTACGAGAGAAATGTCACTCAAACTTCATCACTTATCAAGGAAAAATTACGGCAAAATCCAATGATTTTTTAATAGCTTGTTTGGATGGTTGTTATGTATCATTTCATAATATATCGTATCGTACTATACAGTATTGTACTGTATCATTTGATAAATATAATATTTGGATAGATTGTGTCGTTTTCCATCATTTCAAGATATAATGAACCTGTAATATGAAAAATTAACTTGCAATATTATAAAAAAAAATTATGATACATGGTAAAATTATTATATAAAAAGGTAGGGTGATTATTTAATAATAATGAAGGGTGAAATTGAGAGAAAAAGACAAGGTAACGACGCGACCACACCAAATCGGTCATTACGTAAAGTGGCACATTTATTTGTTATATAACGACGAATTTAACGATGCGATACAATAAAATTTAAGTAACAATCAAAACAAACATCGTATTTAAATTAACAATACGATACAATACTATGGGTAACAACCATCCAAAGAAGCTGTAATAGGAGTAAACTTCTATGGTTCTTGATTGAATTTCACACAAGAAAAAATGTCACATCAGATTTTTGCTGTCGTTGAGCTAATACTCATCCATTTGAATATAAATTTGATCGAAACTTTAAAATATGAGTTTTTGAAGATGAGGTAAAGAGGAAAAGAGGAAAAGAGGAACTTGGCCTGGGGGCGCAGGTACGGACGTTGGGTCACACCTGCGGGCCCGCAGGTGCGTGTTGAGGACCGCAGATGCGGAATTTTGGGCTTAAGTGAGATTCCGCACCTGCGAGAGATTTTCCGCAGGTGCGGGATTTGGGTCGCAGGCGCGATATCACTGGGCAGAACCTATATAAGGTTGCCTTCGCGAAATTCTCTCATTTTCTTCACCATTTTTGACGGATTTTGGAGCTTTGAGCTGGGATTTCAAGGGGGAATCAAGTGTATTCAGTGAGGTAAGCTACATGGACTTCGTATCTTGTGTTTATGGTAATTATCCCATTGTTTAATCATGTTTTAGTGGTGAAATTTGGAAGATAAAGGGCTTGAAAGTTGAGAGTTTTAATTGGGGAATTGAGGGGCCATTTGGGGTCCGATTTTGATATATTTGGTATGCATGAACTCGTCAGAGCAAAAGGATTCTAGTTTTTTGATTTTTATCGGAATCCGAGACGTGGGCACGGGGGTCGGATTTGGCCAATTTCAGGATTATTGATGTAAATTGGATACTTTCGAATGGGCTTTGTCCCTTTAGCATATTTTGATGATATGAATATGTTTTGAATAGATTCGGAGCGTGTTGGGGCCGAGCCAAGAGGCAAAGGAATCGCAGAGTAGTTTTCTTCCGGTTTGAGGTAAGTAATGAACGTAAATCTTGACCTGAGGGTATGAAACCCCGGTATTTCATACAGTTTTGATAAATGAGGTGACGCACATGCTAGGTGACGGGCGTGTGGGCGTGCACTGATAGGGATTGCGACTTAGTCCGTCCCATAGCGACTATTAAGCCGCGTATTTGATTTGAAATCACATGATACTTCGTGTTTTAGAGATTTATTCTATATTTGGGCTGTATGCCATGTTTGGGGCCTTGTGCCGACCTGTTTGGACCCTCAGGGGTGTTTTACTACTATTTCTCACTCTGTTTTTGATAGAAAATACGATCTCAGTCATGATTTATACTTGTTCATTTTCATTCCTGTTTATCACCCTGTTTTCAAACAAATGAAAAATGTTTTGGGCTGAGTACCTATGATTATGGTGAGATGTCCGAGTGGCTTGTGAGAGTGATGACTGTGAGGCCGAGAGCCGGATTTATGAGGATAGTGATGGATCGGGCTCCACGCCGCAGCGTTATATGCATATATATTAGATCGGATTACACACCGCAGCGATATATATATTGGATCAGGCTGCACGCCACAGCGATATACATATTGGATCCGGCTGCACGCCGCATCGTTATATATATTAAGATTTTGTCTGGCAATACCTGAAAAATTTGATATGCGTATATAAAAATTATTATTGGATTTAAACTGTTCTGAAGCATATTAAGATTGTCAAGAAATCTATTAAATCAAGTTTCAGCAAATCCTTATGTGGATTAGAGCAATCATGGCGTACATGATTTTTTTTGTGTCTAGTGTAATTGGTGCACTAATGTATCTTGCTAAAATCATGAGTATAACAGTATGCTTGCAATAATTTTACTCCTGTGTGGAGATATTGAAACACCATTAGTGTTATATTGCAAAAAGAATCCTTGATATTGATTTGTTTATTCTAAAATATATTGTCAAGATTTTGTTGGTTTTACAAATGCAGGCGTTTTTTAAAGTTTGTTCTTCAAACAATCTATTTGCACGTGAGGGTACTGCTCTATTATGATATTCAACAAGATTTCAATTGCATTGAAGACGATACTGTATGCGTAGCTCAATTAAAAGAAAGACTATCGAAGGAGACAAAATAGAGCATATTTCACCAAAGTTCTATTTCAGACATGATCGATGTTCAACAAATTTATTCAAGTGATAATTGGGCAAACTTCTTCATAAGGCATTGCCAACCTCATCAATTGAGAAGTTGTTATACAAAATTGAAATTCATCGTCTCTGAGATATCAAGTGATATTTTTGTCAGGGGGAGTATAGCACGCGCTACACTTTTTTTCCTTCAGCTAAGGTTTTATCCCATTGGGTTTACCTGTCAAGGTTTTTTAATGAGGCAGCAAATAATGCGTATTAAATGAAATGTGTACTCTTTTTTCTTCACTAGAATTTTTTGCCACGGGGTTTTTTCCTAGTAAGATTTTAATGAGGCACATTATCTATAGACATCCAAGGAGGAGTTAAGAAACATTAGATTATGGTGGATGTCCATAACTCCTATAACACCCCCCACCCTTCTCCATTATCTCCATAACTTCCACTACTCCAATACTTATGGTTGTAACTCTCATACCTCCATAGTCTCCCCGTGATCTTTCTACATGATCTCAAATATTTAATGCCATGTTTATAATATTCTTTTGTATATCTCTATGTAATACTATAAATACAGAATGAGAAGTAATATTGTACATACTTGAATACATGGAAGAAATAAAAATCTCTCTTCTCTTGCTCCCTACATTCTTATCTATTTTCTTATTTTATATTATTACTTTGAGCTATGTTTCTTAATAATATTTAAAAATAAAATTTTTTAAAAAGAAAAAACTTCCAAATTTTATGGCCAAATGGACCTTAGGTTCAAGCTTCCACAATTCACAAAATAATTGAGTCTTTTGCCCTACCCAAAAATTCCAAACATAGCGTCCTCCAACATTAAATCGCCGAAAAACGTCTTCGTGAGTCTACCAATATTCTCCTTGTGCCTATCATGCACACATGCCTCTCTATGTTGTACGTCAAATAATAGGCCGAATGAATTCAGAATTTGAAATTTACAAATTTTTATAGTGATCTCAAGTTAATATACATCAATAATTGGGGTTAATGAATTGATTTGCAAGCTAAATATTCTTGCACATATAGCAAATATAAAATTTGGATAAAAATTACAAGATTCACGTGAACTCATACCTAATAGTATAGATCCGCCCCAGATGATAGAGTTGAGTCCCATCCCAATGTGTGAATTAGTCCGATTATTTTTTATGCGTAGTGTAGGATTTGATTATTTCATCCGTTACTTAACATTATTCTTCAATGGACATAAATATTGTATAACTCTGTTCATCAAGATAGACATACTAAAAAAATGACCTATAGTATTTTTTTTATCTATGGTGGAAATTATTTTAACTCGCTTATATTTACCACTAAATCGTTCTGCCAAGCAATTTTCCCGTCAATTTTGTAATTGTGGACAGCCTCAATGTAGATCCGACATTGACCGTGATCATCATCAAAGTATGAAGCATATAATCATGGTCATTGATTAGTGGTTTTGAAGCAGATAATCATTGGTCAACAATCCAATTAGCACTCATATATAAATATAAATATAAATATAAAGATTACTTAATTAGGTAAAGTATAGGAAATTAGGTAGGGGTTTGTAGGCATATAAGATTTATTGGATCTAAATTCAGTAAAATAAATTGGACCATTTTTAAATCTATTAGTCCAAATAAATATTATGGGCTAATATAATTGGATTAATAAGTCCAATTTAATTGGGCTACAAGTGATGAGCCTACTTCATTAGGCCCAAGATGGCATCTTCCTAAAGGCCCAATGCCACGTATCGAATGACGTGGCATGCCAAGTCAAACGGAACAACCAATAGGATCATGCCACGTGCCAAAATGACAACGCATGCCAAGTCACATTAAAAGCCAATGAAATCGCGACACGTGTGCAAGTGACATGTTCTGGCCAATCAGATGCGGCTATGTCACACTTCAATTTGATTGGTCGGAAAGAGTTTGTTCTTATCATAACTCATCCCTTCCACAACTATAAATAGGGGTCTTCATAACCCAGAAAGACACCAGAAGTTATAACAAGAAGCAAGAGAGAGCTTGTGGATCAAACGCCGCAAATTTCTCTACAAGTTTCAAGCTTCAAGCAATCAAGTTCAAGTTCAAGTTCCAGAAATCAAGTTCAAGCTCAAGAACGAAGAACAAATCAATGTCACCTTCAAGCAATCAAGCTCAAGCTCAAGAACAAGATCATCGTTCGTGGCAACAACTACATATTCAAGATCAATCTCAAAGGCCCTTGAATTTATTTACTATTGGAAAGAAGAATCAGAGGATTCATAGAGATTGTAACACTCAAATATTTGAAATCAAATACTATGATTGTTGCAATATTTTTCGATCTTTATTTTATTTTCTGGACGCAATTTATTGTCTACAAATTCTGGCACGCCCAGTGGGACAATCTCTACCTCTCATCTCAACTTTTCAATTACCAAAGTTTAAGAACATCAAAACGGTTTCAAAGAAAATCAACCCCGGATCAATTTCCACCAAGGCTGCTAACTTCATGTTCTACGCTAATGTGGAAAGCATCCTCGATGTTACCTTTGAAAGCTTTGGACCAGTTATGAGGAGCAAAGCAAGCTCTTTAGGACAACAAACACTCCAAGTGTCGTCCGCATCAACCCCTGTTTCATGATATTCATCCTTAAAAGGAGCAAGATCTTCCATAACGCACCCGAAGGAGGAAGTGATGTTGCTGAAATGATCAAGAAAACTCTTGCTTTGCTTGACCTCTCCAGATCCAAGAACTCTATTGGGAAGGAAGATGATGATTCTTCAAGTGATGGATCCTCCCCACTTACACTACATAGCGTGAGTCATTCGAGAATCAATATTTGTGAAAATCCATGCTACTCCCCATCATCTACAACAATCATGCAAGAAATGGTGACAAACACTTCATCTATGGAAGAGCAGTTGGCAAACTTGACGGAAGCAATTGTTGGCTTGACTAAGTGAATGCAAAATCAAGATGCTAGAATTGACAAGCTAACAGATAGGGTGGGAATCTTGATGGAGGAAGAATCGACCCATGCACCTGGCAAGCTCCCAGAGGTTCCAGAGAGTAATTCTCCCCCAAGACAAGTTGCATCTGATAAGGCTATCCCTGTCTCATCTGAACGGATGATTCCAATCGATCAACTGAAGGAGTTCATTGAAGGAAATATTAAAAGCAAGTACGAAGTTGCTACCAAGTCTTCTCTTACATACACAAAGCCGTATACTGCAAGGATCGATATGTTGAAGATGCCTGCTGGCTATCAACCTCCAAAGTTTCAACAGTTTGATGGTAAAGGTAATCCAAAGCAACATGTGGCGCACTTCATTGAAATGTGCAACAACACTAGGACTTATGGAGATTACCTCGTCAAGCAGTTCGTCCACTCGCTAAAGGGAAATGCTTTTGATTGGTATACAGACCTCGAGGCGAGATCTATTGATAATTGGGATCAACTAGAGCAAGAGTTCCTCAATCAATTTTATAGCACAAGGCACACAGTGAGCATGGTGGAACTCACAAATACTCGTCAAAGGAAGGGTGAACCAGTTATCGACTTTATCAATCGTTGGAGGAGTGCAAGCCTCAACTGTAAAGACAGGCTTAGTGAAGCTTCTAGCATAGGCATCCAAGGCATGCATTGGGGATTGCGCTACATCTTGCAAGGTATCAAGCCTAGAACATTTGAAGAACTTGCAACTTGTGCCCATGACATGGAATTGAGCATGGCCTTCACTGGAAACGAAAGGCTGCCCATCTATGAACCCCGCAAAGGGAACGACAAGCAGGAAGTCAGAAAATGGAGCAAGTTTGTACCAAGATCTGAAAACAAAGAAGCTATTAATGTCAACACATCACCTGTGATGTTCACGACAAAGGTGAGCAAGAAGCAGAGTATGAAATCCACTTCGTTTCAAGATAAGCCAAGTGGAAAGTTGACTCTAAAAGAAATGCAAGAGAAAGAGTACCCATTTCTGGATTCGGATGTGCCAGCCATTTTCGAAGAACTCCTCAAGTTAAATCCCATTGAGCTTCCGAAGATGAAGCGGCCAAATGAAGCTGGGAAAATGGACGACCCAAATTACTGCAAATATCATCGACTTATGAGCCACCCTCTGGACAAGTGCTTTGTCTTCAAGGACAAAGTTATGGACTTGGCTCGTGAAAAGAAGATCGTGCTTGAAGATGAGAAAGCAAGCGCAAACCAAGTATCTATCACATTTGGATCATTCAATCCAGACGAATTATGTCGTTTTAAAGAAAGTAAATATGAAGAATTACTAGAGAAAAACAAAGTTGAAGACGATCAACCTGAGGATGATGAATGTTGGACATTGGTGACTCGTCGTAGGCGCCACAAAAGGAGCCGGCAAAAAGGATCAATGGAACAACCAACAAGGAAAATAATGATGAAAAGACTGAGGAGATGGAATCCAGTTAAGCATTTAAAGAAAGCAAAAGTGGAGGTGAACCACCCTCAAAAGCCACGACATCGAGTGACCTTGGAGGATTTCTTTCCATGTTGTTTCCGCATGAAGATTTCCTGTGATTGTATTGAGGCCTCTTGTTGCAATGCTGATAAAGGGGAAGAAAAGGGTGATGACCTACCATTGGAACCATCTTCAGAAAATCTCATCGAGGCTATTCCTCAAGAAGTTAACGCGTGCGAGGAAAAGTTTACATTCATAAATGACGATATTCTGCTAGGTGACACTCTTCATAACCGTCTATTGTACCTGGTTGACTATATGCGTGATGAAAGGGTACATCGAATTTTGGTTGATGGAGGATCCTAAGTGAACATATTGCCAATTCGCACTGTGAAAGAACTAGGTATTCCTATTAACGAACTCTCAAAAAGTCGTGTGATGATCCAAGGATTCAACCAAGGGGGGAAAAGAGCCATAAGCGCGATCAGGCTAGGAATCACCATTGAAGGTATGCAATCAAGTGCATGGCTGCATGTGATCAATGCAAAGACTTCATACAACATCTTGCTTGGAAGTCCTTGGATACATGAGAATAAAGTGGTTCCATCTACCTACCATCAATGTTTGAAATACTACAAAGGTGAAGTCGAGAAGAAGATAATTGTCGATGACGAGCCATTCACCAAGGCTGAGTCACACTTCGGCGATGCAAAGTTCTACTTGAAGAACCGCATTGTGAAGGAGCTAAAGGTTGATGATGTCATGAATGACAAGTATGACGAGTCCACGACTAAGAGAGCTGAGGCGATTGCCGACAAAACCAAAGATGTTGCTGAGAAGGTACACCCCAACCCAAATAAGTCTCACAAAGGGAACATTGTGTCTCACGGAAAGAAAGTAACTCCTCCGCTCCAATACGTCCCTAAAAAGAAGAAAGATGAAGGTGAATCATCTAATCTCCAAACTAACATGCTAAAGGAGTTAGATATTCCGGTCAAACAAATTGAGGCAGTAAAGTCGTCCTCAATGCCGCTTGCAGGGTTTCTGGCCCAAAATTGTTTGCAGAATGTGGCACTCCCTACAAAGAGAACATATGATAGTTTTGATCCTAACGCTTATAGGCTATTTGCAAAATCTGGATATAATCCTAATGAGCCATCAAAGGTAGGGAAGCTACCATCAGAAGCTACGACGAGACAACCATGTGAAGGTTTGGGATAAAAGCAACCGTCACCAGTGCGCATCTCCATTAGAAGGGAGAGCAACAATTATATCACTGTAGAAGATGAGTCTGCCGCTTCTAACAAGCCTTCTGTCTTTTATCTACTTGAAAAATCAATTGTGAGGACTTCCGCGTTTGAGAGATTGGGTCCACTAAAGAAGGGGAACAAGTTCTAGAGAAATTTTCAAAGCATAAGAACACCCGCTTCGCCCAAAATCTAGAAGATCTCTAAGGATTTCCAAAGTTTGTTTCCTTCTAGAATGAGGCGACAAGCAAAACTTGTGGTTTCATGCAAAGAAGTACTGAAGGTAAAGCCAATGTGGTCTACAGTAAGGAACGTGATGAAGATGAAGAAAGTGTGGGTTCTTCGTATCATGTTACTGTACAAGGCGATAATGGTGTTCTATCTTTAATGGAGGATAATGCAGAATTAGAGGATGTTTCACCGTGCTATCACATATCCTTCAACGATGGGAACTCTCAAGAAGATGAAGATGCGGAAGATGCTCCACCTGAACTTGAAGAAGGAGTAAAGATGTCACGACCCAAATTCTCAAACCACGGGATCGTGATGGCGCCTAACACAATACTTGCTAGGCAAGCCGATGTTAGAAATTTATTAACCATTTTCTTTTAAAGTTACTTACACATAATAGAAAAATTCAAAATAAATATGAAAAAATATCAATAATTGAGCCGAACCACGAACTAAATATATAACTATAAAACTGCCCAGGGTCTGGTGTCACAATTCGCGAAGTACTAAGAATACTACAAATAATGGCTGAAAGAAGTATATATGTCTGTTTCGAATGAACTAAAACAATGTAGAGAAAATAAAGAGAAGACTCCAAGAATCTGCGGACGCCAGCAGATCTACCTCGTGTCTCCGAACGATAATGCTCAGCTACTAAGACCTCCTAACTCTGGCCGGTACCTGGATCTACACAAAAGAGTGCAAAGTGTAGTATCAGTATAACCGACCCCATGTACTGAGTAAGTGTCGAGCCTAACCTCGACGAAGTAGTGACGAGGCTACGACGGGGCATTAACAACATAACCTGTAAACATTATATATAATAAAGCAAGAAAGAAACAATAATAAACTCGATAACCAGTAACTTGTAACAGTAAATAAAAGAAACAACTCGGATAACTCTTTTCAGATATCAATTATAATCAATCTCCTCAAAATTTCCAAGTTTCAATTTAAATCACAATAAAAAATCAGAGTATGAAAACCTTTTTAATAAAACCAGAGTTTTTCAAATCCTTATTTTCGAAAATCAGTAAAACATAAATATTCACCCTTATCGCTCCTTGTTGCGGCGCGCAACCCACTCCCACTTGTCCACCCTTATTGCTCCTTCCTATATATATCACCCTTATTTCTCCTGTTGCGGTGTGCAACCCGATCCCACCTGTCCACCCTTATTACTCCTTGTTACAGCGTGCAACCCGCTCCCACCAGACATATCATATCAGTTTATTTGTAAAAAATTTCACAATTCAGGCCAAGCCTTTCACAACATTTTTTATATCAACAATTGTAAACAGAAGCTGTAAAACTCATAACTTCATCAATTATCATTTCACAACAAAGCCAACCGGAATTTATACACATATCATAACGCTGACATCCAGCTCAATCCTTATGTAATATTGATCACGCTCAACTATGTCTTATA
Source organism: Nicotiana knightiana (assembly GCA_005239525.1). Classification (NCBI taxonomy): domain Eukaryota; kingdom Viridiplantae; phylum Streptophyta; class Magnoliopsida; order Solanales; family Solanaceae; genus Nicotiana; species Nicotiana knightiana. The sequence continues at coordinate 58,028 of ML400850.1, forward strand.
GAAAGACTAAACGGGCGTTGCAAATACAAATCTGGGGTATTACACCCAAAGTCGGTCCCACAGAGAATTGTACGTATCAATTGAGTCTATAAAATACTAAACTGGTGTTTAATCAAGTTTCTCAAGACTTATGAATATCAATTTGTGTTGTTTAACTAATTCTACTAACAAAATAATAAACTAGTAATTGACTAACAATTTAATGTAAGCAATAATAATAAAGGTCTAAGGTTATGGTTTCCCCCATTAGTGAATTCTTTCTCGGATACTTCTTATAGCTTGATTAATTGTCTCTATCAATCATGAACACTCTATCTACCATAAATCTCTCTCAAGTAATTATGATAATTTACTAGACGCACTCTCTCAAGTTACGCTAGCTAGATCGCAATACAGTTCACTTTAGATTGCACCCGAGGTATCGTTATCTCTAATCCAACCTCTAAACCCTCGGTTATGACTTTCGTCTATACTCTGGGAGTGGTGTTGTTCAAACAATTACCTAAATATGCACTCTCTCTCAAGTAGATACATA